>JARHVA010004328.1:1527500-1547500 GCA_037957365.1 Torreya grandis | reverse complement strand
CATCTACATAATTGACGAAGAAGACAGGGTTCTTGAAAGCTTAATCTCTTTTGTATTTACTCAGATATATACCTATGTATCCTTCAAAAATATACTCCTATAACACAATAATATATGAATAAACCAACCTATTAAAGCATTTTATGCTTCTTGTTATACTAAACATGCAAACAAACCTCCTATTCATGCCAACCCACGTTAAATGGCAGTTACGTTTTCTTGTTTTCTTGATTTTCATTACCTTATTCATGATATTGATGTTATATCACCTTTATAAATCCACTTAGGACCATATATTACCATTTAAAAACATTTAATAATATTTAATTGTACACAAGACTCCAAAACACCCCACAAACTAGTCTAGAAAATTTAAATTTCAAAATAGCCATTTTGGAGGGAAACTCCAAAAGGCTTATAAACATATTAACTAAATACTTATATGAACTCAAAAACATCCCAATGGACCCTATAATAACTCTAACACCATGAAAATACAAAAATTAGTCATAATGGACTTCTAAAACACATATATGCATGATTTATTCTTTAGTGATGCTCTACACCATACTCCCTAAGTGGGGAATTTTTTATATCTTAATCAAATGTACTTTGTCCACTTTATTTATTAATTTCCAATTATTCATATTATGTTTATATCAAACACCTCTTGATAATTCTCCTCTTGTATTTCTCTTCTTTCCTCAGTTTGTGCCTTTATCTTTTCCTTTTTGCTTTGTCTTGCTTCTTTGTTAACTCATCTTCTATCTCCATGGGGTAAAAGACCTACTGCAACTCCCTATCTACCTGATATTCTATCTCTTCCATATATAACATATTTTAAACATCATATGACCCCAAGGGCTAATCCATTATCCTTACTTTCATTCTTAACTCATAAATTTCTTCTTCATTTATCATGCTTGGTTCATACACTCTTGGCTATTCTTGTATCTCAATCATGATTCTACTTAATTATAATGTTATAATTATTATTCATGCATTAATTATTATTATATCCTTTTCATATTCTCATTCATATCTTCTCTTGCTACCTCTTCATGACATTCCACCATTCCATGGTGAGTCTTTACATAGCCTTCTTGCTCATCATGCATTGCCAATCCATTGACCAATTCATATTCCATATAAAACCACAATTATTGGAAACTTCTCCTTTTTATATCATCATTTTCAATAACCAACTCAGCTATAACAATACCTATTGAATAATTTAACCTTTTACCTTGCTCTTGCTTCCTTTGATTGCTTTTTAGCTTACTTATTTGTGGCTTTCCTTCCATGAGACTTTGTTATTCACCTCTTGATTGACTTCTTAGACTATTTATTTGGATATTAATTCCCTCTCTTTTTTTATCTCCATGATATATCATTCTCATTCCTTCCTTGAATATCTTTAGGACCGATCTTGGCCTCTTCCCAACATGCATTATTCCTCCAATCAACTCCTTTATAAGGATCATGGTTATCCTCCTCTTACATTATCTCTATTATGAGATATTGTACTTCCTTGTCTCTTTAATTCATGTGATCATGGAGTGACTCCTTATTTATAATATTCAATCCTATAAATCTTGGTTAGTACCTATCAAATGACTTTCATGAGGCTTTCTAGTATCTTCAAGGACCTCATTGTCCTTGTCATCCTTTTTTCATTCTACTTCACTCCTCCATGCCTCTCTAGGATTCTCTCTCATATTCTCAAGTTATTTCACTTATCCTTTCTAATAATTAATTTCATCATCACTTTACCATACTTTTTATTTAACCAACTCACATACTTGTATGCCTTGTTTACCTTGGATGACCACTTTGTTTTCATCACTTTGTTCATCTTTTTGGATGCAATTATTTTCTTGATTATGTTTTTATGCCTCTATATGACCTAAAATTTCATTTCCTTGAGTTATTTTATTGGAAACATGCTTCTTGGATTTGTTATCTTTTTAATTTCACTTTAAAAAATTTCCTCTATCTCATTTATGACAGCTCCAATAGTCTTTTCTCCTTAACAAAGGAACTCTAATATATTAGTTTCAAATTCTTGCATTAATGTTTTACACATTAACTAATATTATTAATGGTTTTATTGAAAATATTGTATCTTATCTTGATCTTGGAATCCATCTCTTTTGTGTCAAACTAGACAATATTTTTTCTACAAATAAGTTTATACACCCATCAATATCTCTTTCTCTTGAGCCCCCATAGACTCATGCATATTACTCATCTCTTCACTTATAGTTATAGGAAAAAAATTATCATTTTATTCATCATTTATGTCATTCTCCAAAGCTTATAATTCTACCTACATTTATCCCCAACTCTCATGGATAAATGACTAGTTATGTTGCTTATCTATCAAATCATTATCACTAACCATCTTTTGTTCAAAATATCTAATTGATTCAAGCAATATTAATTCAGAATTTTGATTTTCATACCTCATAATATCATATCATTATTTCAATATTTCTTCTTTGATGTCTTATATGAGGCATACTCTATACATGGCTTCCCAATTAGCTTCTTCTTTCACATAAGCATATTACTCATGCTTGCTATCCTTCATATTTTCAACTTTGATGTCCTCTACATAGACTTATTCTTCCTTAATTAAATATTTTAATTTCATACACACATGATAATCAATATTTATATTATATATATTCTTTCTTATGTTTCTTTATCTCCATGATTATCTCCTTATTCACAAGGTGCTTCTCACCTCCCTCATGTTCATCACTTGTGTGCTTTTTCATCTCCTCCTTGATATCCCTATATATAAACTTATTCTTCTTCTCATTGTCTTTCATAAAAATATTCTTTCTTCTCTACATGAGTAGCCTTATAGGCCACTTAACCCTCTTCTTCTTCATAACCTAGCCACACCATTTGATCTCTTCTTATTGCATGAGCTCCACAAAGAACTTTATTCTTTCTAGCCTCGTGTCTATCTCTTTCATCTCCTCTTCAAAATATAAACCATTTATTTTTGGGTCTCCCTTCCTTTTTTTCTCATGTGTTAGTCTAACTCAACCATTCCCTTACTCACTTTTGTCTTCCCTATCTTTATCCTCACTCATCCAAGTACTTTTCACCTTGGAACCCTATTGTCCAAGTCATTTTCACCTTAAAACTATGACTCTAACTTGGAGTCTCTCTTCTCTCTTTTCTCTTGATATTTAATTAGCTCTCTTCTTAGGGATGATCTACCACAAAATTTAATCTCTCTCTTATTTTACTTATGCACATTAGCTTCATGAAATATCCATTAATCTCACATAGAAACTTTCAATAACCTCAAAAAGTAACATGTCATATTCAAAATCATAATTTATACCAAGAGCTTAATTACTATAATACCACTTAAATATCCTTCTTCCATCATATTTGTCTCTGATTTTTGTCTTTTATCTCCTTTATCAAACTCTGATCTATGATCATCTTCTTGTCATGTAGATGTTTCTTTCTCTTGACACCATTCCTCACTCTTGACTTTATTAGGATCAATAGCCTTATTTATGCATATGGTCCCTCTATTTTGCATATAAAATATCATCAGTCAATTAATTATATGGTTATTTCACCTCCTTATCATTTACACATCCTTTTTTTCCTCAAATTTCAAGTCTCCACCATTTAGTCTTGCTCTAAACTTGCTTACCTTCTTATACAAACTCCTATTCTTAAAAGGCTTCATGCATGATATCAGTTTTATATAACCAAAATAAGGCTAAAATTGACATCAATATGATTATTTGAACTCCCATATCCATAAAAATATTATCCTCAATTTTTAAGTTTTCACTATGCTTCAATTTGCTCTTTCCTTCTTTAGACCTCCTTTCCTTGTAACCCTCTTTTCACACAAAATTCCTAGGTTTGAGAAATATAATCAACTTAAAGATAAACCAAAATCATATTAAAATACCCTATATCCTATTATTTATTAATATAAAGTCTCATGGTTCAACTATCAAGGTAACCTACCCAACTCAACACACCCTTCTTCCAATTAGATCTCCTTTAGGCCTCAAGCAATTCCATAGACTTGGATACCGTACTATACAGTTTAGTACAAATATAAAACCTCTTCAGTGCTCTATATCATGATGAAAAAACATTATGATTACAAATTTTCATGATTTTTGGTTGGGTGAAATAAAAGTTAGACAAGTTTTAAATTCTTACAAACCTTAGGTCTAGTTTAGTAGGCATGTGTAGGCTGAGAGGGATAAAAATGGAATATTAAGAGTTTTTAACAATTTAAAAAATAAATAAAAGCATATTAAGATTTTACTGATCTCTCCCCAACTTATCCAATGATTAGTTGATTAGGAAAAATCATTATAAGGCTCAAACACATGGGTTTGTAGAATTTTAGGTGTACAAAAGGACTATGGGATAGTTTAAGTGTTATTTTTTCACTTCAATCGATTTCAATACTCTAAAATGGATTAAAACCATAAAATAAATATTTTATTCCTAATTATTACAACCTAAACTAACTTCCAACCAATATTATCAGTTTTCAAATACCATAGCATCCATGTTTCTTGACTATAAGAATACAAAATTATCTTCAATGGGACTATGACACTCTCTAATAGATATCTGATTATTTAAAATGATTAAACTCAATACCTATAAAAAATATAAAAATATTATGTTATAAAAAATATAAAATTCCCTTGAAAACCATTATAAATACACAACTCACTTTATAATCTTGATTGTGCATTAACACATAGTTCTTCCAAATGGATTGTGCTGAGTAATCTACTAATTTAATTTAATTATAAATCCTAAATAGAATTATGTTCACTCAAATGGATCATAAAAAATTTAAAATAACTCTAAGATGCCTCCAATATCATAAAACCACTAACTAGATCTCAAAACCTCATCTTTGCTCTTCATTCAAGACTATGCTAAACCATAATTCTTGTTACTTGCATAACCAGACTGTGTATTGAAGGTAAGTATCAAGATTGAATTTATTAAAAAATGATAACATGATAATATGTATTTCATACCAATCATATTATTATAAGCATAATTCATTCATTTTAAACCATCATTTTATTGATTAATCATTTTCATATACAATAACCATGTACAAAATTGATAAGGCAAACATGGTTCTTGAAAGATTGATCTCCCTTATATTTACTTAGATATATACCTATTAATAATTCTAAAATATACTTCTATAACACCCTAATAAATTCATGCATCAACCTATTCAAGCATTCTATGCTTCTTATTATACTAATCTTGCAAACAAACCTCCTATAATTGCCAACCCACATTGAAGGGTAGTTATTTTTTCTCATTTTCTTGATTTGCATTACCTTCTTCATGAGATGAAAATTATGCCACCTTTACACATCCAATTAGGACCATATAGGACCATTTAATAACATTCAATTTCACACAAGACTCCAAAACATCCCACAAGCTAGTCTAGGAAATTCAAATTTTCAAAATAGCCATTTTGGTGGGAAACTCCAAAAGGCTTACAAACATACTAACTAAAGACTCATACTAAATAAAAAAAATCCCAATGGACCCTATATGACTTCTAACACTGTGAAAAGACCAAAATTAGTCATAATGATATTCTAAAACACATTTACATGTTTTTTTCCTTAGTGATGCTCTACATCAATATTACTTCATTTTGGCTAACTAATTTTTCCATCTTACATAGTTTTTCATTTGAAAAAATTGTAATTATGTTATAAATATATATAAAAAACCTCTAATAACTATATTAATGAAAAAATCAGAGATAGGATGAAGTGGACTCTCAAGATAAATGTGCTTCATAATGCCTTAACATATTTTCCCCCAAAACCAAGGCACTGGGTTCAACCCGCTACCTTCTTAACTATTTTATTTTCCCCCTCATTATTTTTTATCTTCCACACTTTACCTAGATTGAGGTCAATTCCTTCATGGATATTTATCTAATATTATTTTTTTAATCATTAAAAACTTTGTAATCCATAATAAAACTTAAATAATATACTTTGGAATGATTATAGTGTTCCCCATGTTTACGTGGTGTGACTCTAAAATGGTCCCCACATGAATATAAGTTAAAAACAATAAATGTTTAAATTAATTTAGATAATCAAACCATACCATATTAATTAAGTGAGGATTTAATAAGAAAGCATAACAAATTACTACCATGATAGGATTGCACAATCATAGTACATTCAAAGATATAAGAAATAATCACTATTGGCATTATTCCAATCATATCCACTTGAATCGACAATCCTAATTTTCATGCTAGTTTTGATGCCTTCCCAAACTTAATAAAATTATTTTGAGGTCTAACTATTAGACAAACCTTGTCCTAAGCTTTAAATTCTTTAGAAGATATTTTAATATTTACATAACTCTTATTTTTATTATCGACAAATCTAAATATCTAACAAATAAGAGTCATTTGTGTGTCATGTTTGTGTTGGGTTTTAGGTTCTATAAATTATCTATTTTCCAAACCTTCACAATCAAGGTGAGTTCATAATTTTTGTCCATATAAGACTTCAAAAGGAACCATCTTAATCACGGAATGGTAAGTATTGTTATAATAAAATTCAACTAAGTGTGGAGATAGTCTTCCCACTTATACTATTAATCCATTACATACAACCTAAACATATATTCAACCACATGGTCGAGCTCTTTAATTTGATCATATTTATGGATAATATGCAAAACTAAAATTTAAATGTATCCCAAAAGGAATAGTTAAATTTTGAAAAAGTTTTAAGTAAAAATTTTTATCTGAGTTAGAGATGATAACTTAAGGGACTACGTGGAGATAAACAATTTCCTTCAAAAACTTATTAGAAGATGTAGGAGCATCATTAGAAAGTTTTATTGCAGTAAAATGTGTAACCTTGGTGAATTTATCAGTTACCACCAAAATAGTATCATGTCAACGTTGAGACTTAGACAGTCCCAATATGAAATCCATAAAAAATATAGCTCATTTGTATTTTAGTAAAAAAATGAGGATAGAGTAAACCACATGGATGACAATGCTTAGATTTAATACACTAGAATTCTAATATTTTTTCCATAAACACAACCATATCATTCTTTTGTATAGAAAAAAATAGAACCTTTCCAGTTTATGTGTCATTTTAGTGCCACCTAGATAAGAAACAATGAGGTGTAGTATACATTAGCTCCAACACTTGTTCTATTAAATTACTATAATTAAGAACATAAATTATATTTTAATACCTCATAAGTCTACCTGAGTCCAAGGAATAATCATTAAAATCCCTATCCACAAATTATTTAGATAATTATACTAAAAATTACTTACAAATACAATCAATTACTTGATGTTCCAACACATAATTTATGAAATTAGATTTAGAAAAAAAGTGTAGCAAGATAAGTGTGTCTTATAATTGCATCAACAACAAAAAATTACTTTCCTTTAACATAATAAATATCCATTTCAAATTTTTTGATGATTTATATCCATTTACGCTACCTTGCATTAAAATAAACTTGCAAATTAAAATGTTTTTAAGGCTGTGATGATTAGATTTCACTTGAAATGTTTCCCAAAAAGAGAATTCTTACAATATTTATGTGCATGTATAACTATTGTTAACTCTAGATCATAAGTGGGATAATTATTTTCATGTTCTTTTAGTTTTTGAGACTCATAAGTAACCACTCTACCATCCTAAGCTAAAATGCATGACAACAAACTCATAATGTCCATATTGTGTTTTGAATTTAGTTCTATGCACATATTCTTGTTTAATTTAGAGTTGAAGGTACCCCGATACAAGATCAATCATAGATAAAACTAAAAAAAACTTTATTTGATCAAAAATATCATAATTACTCAATAAAAGATAATTATTATTAATTATGACCTTGTTTAACATCCTATAGTTGATGCAAAGTCCTAATTTTCCATCCTTCTTATTGAAAAAAACATAAGGGGGTTCCAAGTTAATATAATTGGCCTTAATATCCCTTTGTTCATAAATTCCTATTACTAAACCTTAAGTTCTTGTAGATATGCCACATTCATCTTATATGGTGCCTTGAATGTAGGTTCAAATCCAAGGACAATATCAATTACAAAATCAAATTCCTTTTTACGTGAAAATACAATAAGCTCCTCAGGGAATACATCCTTGAACTATTACATGACCAGAAAGTCTCACAAAACATGTTTTTTCTATTTGGAAAGCTCTTTCATTTGAACAATTTAGAGGTTGGAACCCTTACAAATTGATTTCTTCAATCGTAAGGTTGAAAGGATCTTATAGGCCAAGGGTCTCATAATAGCCTAGATTTCCACTAGACTTATAAAGTCATGAAGGCATTCCACATTTTTGTTGAAATAATCAAGTCTAGATTGTTGTATTTGCAGCCAATCCATGTCAAGAATTAGGTTAGAAGACCCCAAAGGTGACAAAAGTAATTTCAAATTGGTCTAAATACACCTAGATCAAGTTTAGTTTGTTTTATGATTTCCAAAATTGAAACTCTCTTACCTATGCCAAACTCTATCTCCTATCCTTCTCTTAGTCTAGTGGGTTTAATTTTACATATACTAGTAATAGAAGGAGGAATGTAATTATTTTTTTTCACTAAATTAATTAAAATGTCTAAAGAAAAACCAAAAATATTACCTTAAGTTTCACATAAAACATAAAATTTATGATTGGTTGATTGATAGCTCCATAAGTTAGAGCAATCCTTTTTGTAGTGATTACCAACACATTCCAAAAAATTGATATCTCCTTGTGGAGGAAATGAAATTGTATTAGCAACAATGGATGGTCCATAGGAGTTAGCTTTGGATTGATTTTCATTTACATTACCCTACCTTGGGAAATTATGAGGCTTTGAACCTTTATTCATATTTTGAAATCTCCTAGAATTAGTGTTTTTTAATAAAATATTTTTATAATATAGATTTTTAAAATTATTTCCACTAGGAGAGTAAAGGTCTTAATTCATGTCTTTCCATAAGTTAAGACTTCTCTTTCTCCTCAGCTTCATGTGCATTTTAAATTTACGGCAACTAGAGTGTAGAGATTGGACATGTTGACATCATGCATCAAGACCTCAACTAAGCCCAATTTTAGCTTAGTTAACTTTGTGTCCTCATCATGCATATAACTAATATAACATGAGAAAATGATAAAATTATTTTCATACTCTATTGTAGTCATTATGCCCTATTTAAAAAACTAAAACTCAGTGGCCATTTGTTCTTTATAGTTGGCATTCAGATATCTCTTAATGAATTTCCTCTCAAAGGTCTCCCAAGTGATATTCAAAGGTTCCAACCCATTAGGAGAATAGAGATAATTCCATTACAAAGAAATATCACCCACCAAATAATGGGCTCCAATTAAATATTTGATATTAGAACTCATATATTAGGCAAGGTAAAATGTATCTATAAGTTTACTAGTCATGTTTCAGTATCATCCATATATTATCTATAAGGATAGGTAGGATGTAGAAGCTTCTTCATCTCTTTGATGATAGAATCAATGGCATCTCGAGGTTAAGGAAGTTCATCAACTACTTTCATGTAGTTATCCTCCACCCAGTTGTTATTTTCATGACCTTACAAATTGGCCATATCATTTTATTGAGCTTGTATCATTTCTTGGATGGTTGTGAGCACCTTAAGAATACTAACGAAAACATCATCATTCCCTACTAGCGGGTTAGAAACAACATTACAATTTTTATAAACATCATTATTTTTGTTATTACTATCAACATTACAAGGTTAGAAACAACATTAAAATTATTATAAACACCACTATTTTTTTAATTACTGTCAGCATTACATGGTTCATTCCTTCTCCTATTTATGTTGGTCCTCTTGACCACTCTATTACCTCTGGTAGTATTGGTGAGATTCTCACCTCTTCTAATTCGTTGCCTCTTTTTCTAGGTTTGACTGGTATTGCTCCACCACATCTCCCTTAATCTCAACAATCAGAACCTCTTCCGAGTGTTCTATGATATAGGCACTAGGAATAGGTGTGGTCTTCATTCCATTCAGTTTAGAGGTATATTTATTCACCACTTCTTTGAAAGACCCAGGATGATAACATCCTTGTTCCCATAGCTCTACCCTGTAATCTCAGAACCAAGATGAGGGTGGGTCCCTACCTATGTTGTATCTAGATAGAGTACACGGATCCTCGAGTTGCATTCCTTAAAAAAATAGCCATTGGTATTGCACAGGAAGGCCATAAGAGTGTTAAGTTTCCGCTTGATATAAACCACTTGATCAGTGGAAAGGAACCATAAACAAATGGTTTTCTCAGAACAGATACGTACCATTAACTGGAACCTTGTTTCATTTGTGAAGACGTTCTCCATCAAATGAGGATCCTTATCATCTCTCCTTCAACAAATTCCTATATATAAAGTATTGGTTCTCACCTCATCAGTGACTGATAAAATTAGAGAGGAATGACCAGATGAGCAAAAGGAAATATGGGGATCAAGAACAATGATGCAGGAAACGTCATGTTCCCAAAGGCAGTCG
This sequence comes from Torreya grandis, assembly GCA_037957365.1. NCBI lineage: Eukaryota > Viridiplantae > Streptophyta > Pinopsida > Cupressales > Taxaceae > Torreya > Torreya grandis. Next base: position 1,536,897 of record JARHVA010004328.1, on the reverse strand, counting down.
AATTTATAATCATGGCCAAGAAGGCTAACTACAATCCATCATCCTTCTGTCTGATATCCAACTGCAAACATGACAAATGTCATCCATTTAATCAGAGGGTTACTTCCTTGAAGACAACAATCCTCACCCTGAGTCTTTCCCCCACTTCCTCATCGGAGTTAGAAAAGTGTAATTCTGAGCCATGTTTAGGATGTAGGCGGACTCCAGTCCTAATCATGCACAATGGCGGGTTTCGCTATTCTTATTTACACTTGGTGGAATTCCTCCACCGGCATTTCAACCCTCGGATGTCTGTCGTTCCAAAACCACTCGTTAGATTCCGGTTCATGTTCCTATTTCCATCAGGGCTCGAGGCTTTCCATAAAGAGCGATTGACGGGCTGCAAAACCGACCACTGCCTAAGTATATAAGATGAAGTTCTCATCGTGTTTGGAAGCTCAACTACAGAGGCTGAGGCACTGTCAATAGATACTATTAACTCCAACATCTGCTTGTGTTTTCGAGATCCCATCCCCATTGCAGGAATTTCAATGACTACAATTTTGAATGGTCTATTCAAAATCACTGTGATAAACACATAAAACCAAATTTAGTTGGGCCAAACAATCCCTACATCACCGGAGAGCGATTTATAATCCAGGTGTTTCACCAGAAGCGGCTCCCCCAAAATCGCCATCAGAGGTCCATCTTGAAATCCAAAAATTATTATTATATATTATTATCATTTAAATACCATTAAAATGATTAAATATTAATATTATATCAAATATTAATACGCAAGTTTTATTTCAATATGTTCCATACAAATATAAAGATATTTAATTCTAAGTGACATGAAACACATTAACAAAGCTTTCTTTATAAGAATATAATGATTCCATATCATCAAACAACATAATATTATAAAAAACAATGAAAACAAAATTGTTTTGTTTTGTTGATCACATGATAAAACTTACTTTCATCCAATGCTCACCACTATCAGAACTTTTTAAAATGTAAATCACAATCAAATATATAAATCACAATCTAATAGACCTGTACATAAATAATTAAGGAAAAAAAATGTACTAAGTAGTTACACAAAATGACAAAACCCCATAAAATCATATAAAAAAAGGGTGATTCTAATACATCTTATTAACTCCCATGAAAATTGCTGCATGTCTAATGTCTAATCTATATGCATCCAACTTTTAAATGACCAAGGCTTCATTGTCTCATTTCTACCAAACAAAAAAGCTTCAATAAAAATTTGTTTATAAAAATCCAATGATTACATGCCATCAAAAAGTTACAAAGAACTAAGAACAACCCATATTGTCATTCAAAAATTAAAAAAAGGGGTAATTATCATATATTCTACTCACTCATGTGAAAATGGTTGCATGTCCAATATCTATTTTACATGTATCGAGTTGCCAAAAGACCGGGTATTTGTTGTGTTAGTACACCAAGCAAAAGAGCATCAACAAATCCTTGTTTACAAGAAGCCAATGATTGCATGCCACCAAAGAACATAATACTTTAAAAAATATCAATCACAACTAGTTATCATGTATAAAACCAAATAAAATTGATAGTATTTACAAACAAACTCACAATAGAAAAAAAAAAAGCATTAATAAATCCCTATTTACAAGAATCCAACAATTTTATGCCATCAAAAAGTCATAGAGAACCATAAAAAATAGATATATTAATTTTAAAAAGGAGGATGGTTTTAATACATAATGTTATTACCTCATCTACATGACTAATTTCTAGTCTATATGCATCAAGCTATCAAAAGACTAGGGCTTCATTATCTTACCATGACTAAACAAAATAGTATTAATAAAGTATTGTTTACAAGAAATCAATGATTCAAAGTCATCAAAAAATATAATACTATTAAAAATAATGCAAACACAATCAATTATTTATAATGTTCAAAAGACAAAAAGGTGCATTATCAGAGCTCTATTTAGAACAAGATAAAGGTTCCATGGTGTTAAAAAATATTATTCTATTAAAAAATGCAAAAACAACCAAGTCTATGTTATTTAGAGGACATATTCTATCTTAAATTGATGGTATCTCTAAACAAAACTTGTTCACATAGTTTATCATAAAAGACCTTCTCTAAGATTGTAACAAATATCTAAAAATTCTCTCGGTTTAAAATCCTTAAACGAATTTTCTCTCAACATAATATCAAAATTGCTCTCATTGATGGAAAAATCATATATATATATATATATATATATATATATATATATATATATATATATATATATATATATATATATATATATATATATAATTATTTTTTAGCATTTTTTGAATGTCAACATTATTTTGGATTAATAGCATATAAAATGAGCTTTAGATCCTTAAACATGAGTTTAAATCAACCATAATATATATTAAATACCTGTTTAAATCAACCATAATATATATTGAAAGTATTTAATGTAACAATGTACATATCCGCATAATAAGAGTTTTATTATTAAAAAGAAGGTGCCTACATCATTGTTTCAATTTATTGAACATTCAATCTTTTGTATCTTCTATCATGTCATCAGAAACTAAAAACCCATTACCAACTATTTTCCATCCATACGACATCACTGCACCATTAAATGTCATGTACTAAAAAGCGTCATCATTGTGCCAATAAATACCATGTATCAAAAGTAGAGTGATACAATCCTATTCATCTTCTAACATTCACTTTGAAACATTAATTAAGTATGGAATTCAAGACTTAATTGGGTAGGTGAAAAATACCCATCGACATAACTAGAAGGTTGTTGATTTAAGAAAAGTTTATATATAATTTATTTTTGAAAAAGAAGCTTGAGAAATTTTTAGTATTAAATATATAATAACCTTACTAAAATAAGAGCAGATCTATTATGTTTTAGACAATCAAGATAGTGCATGGTAAATTAATTTTTTTAATGTCAAGTTACTAATCTGCTTTCATATTGTCACAACCAACATATTAGTTGGTTATATATATATATATATATATAATTTTTTGAAATATTAATTAAATAAAATAAGAATATTGGATGAACATAAAAATATGGTTATTATTTTTTTATTAGTTAATATTGACTTATTAATATTTTTTTTTAATGATGATTTTCAAGAATAGTAAGAAATTATATATCCAAACAATATGGCCACATTTGTAAGCCAATATATTTTGTATTAGTTTTAAGTTAAGTTAAAAAATCATTATATGTGTTTGTGTTTGTTATGAATTACCAATAAATAAAATTTAAAGAAAAATTTATAATTAAATTTAAGTATGTATATGTATGTATATAATTTTTATTTTAAAAAACAATAATAATTATATATCATATTAAAAATATTACTAAATAATTTTAAAAACTATATAAAAATATCAAAACAAAAAACCATTTTAAATTAAAAAGAAAATAAATTATAAAAAAATTTAAACTATAAAATTTTAAAATACTTTTTAAAATATTAATTATATTAAAAAATAATAAATTTTAAATATATAAATTTAAAAATTAATGATCTCAAATAATAAATATAAAAATGACTTAAAAAATAAATATAATTTTTTATATTTCTATATTCATAATAAAATATTTAATATATTAAAATTTAAAAATAAAAATAAATCTCTTAAAAACTAAAACAATTATATATATATATATATATATATATATATATAAAATTAATTCTACTGATATCTTTCCACCCCTTGAAACCTTAGACTACTTGATTACTCCGAAATACAATGCCAAACTGTGAAATCAACCTTACATTGAGAAAATATTTGACACAAATTAATTTATTTCTTTTACATATTAGAATATATTTTTCTATTAATTTTTTCTCATAATTTTTTTTTTTTTCGTTTTTCAATTTTTAAAGATGCATTTGACAATTCCTTTATATACTACATTCGCATAACATTTTCTTAAAACTGGTTAGCAATTCTTAATCTCTGGTGAACATTATTATCTAAATTAATAGATTTATTTTTCGAAAAAAAATTACGTATCAAAACAGGTTTTCGATAATCATTGATTAGGTGTCGGAAGCTAATTCAAAATGGGCGCACACTTAATGGAACGGTAATGATGTTGCAGTCGTAACAAGACAATATATTGTTGTATTTTGATTACGTCAACATGCACTATATTAGGATACAAATGCACCAGTGTTATCTCCTGTCACAATTTTTCCATTGAATTTCCTTTCCCTGGTCTTTTCCGCGGATGTTCTTATAACAGAGCCAGTTGTATGTGTTTATTTATTTTTCGTCACAGTTACAGCGAGCTGCGAAAATAACAATTTTTAACCCACCCATGTAATTGTATGGAAGTATTTTGGGGTGCCTCAGAATCTCGATCTCATCCAAAGAGGGGGAAAACTCTATATGTTGAGATAGATAGGGACGCATAGCCGTCAATATTTCTATGTTGAGATAGAAAGGGACGCGTAGCCGTCAATATTTTTATGTTACGTTGATACGTGTTCACATATTGGATTGTATCTTTTGTTTTATTTTTGATTAAAAGTGTATATTAGAAGTTGGAGGATGAATATGATTTCATTTATCTATTATTAATATATGGTGTATTTTAGTTGGTCACATTGCAGATTTAAAAGGATCACTATCAGGGTATATTATCCCACTAATAACCAAGGGGTATATACACAAGGTTTCTAAGTCATTAAATTGAATTAATGGTGTCAATGATACTTTTGTCTGCAATGGAATGTCCATTCTATGGGTACTTATTCATTTACATTGGACGCCATTAATTTTTTTAACACTAAATTTTAATGTGTTATGTAAGGATGTAGAGGTTTGTTTGATGTGTTATTAACTCAAATTAATGAGATCACTAATTTATTAAAAGAATATAATCTATATATGAGTTCGTCATTTATGAGAGTAAGTTTGATATCTCGTAGAGAGGACAATTGAGGAAATTTTTACTTATTTTTTTTACATAGGCTATAAATTGAGCATGCAGTCATTCTCAAGTGAGTTAAGCTCACTTCAATGTCTATGCGTGAATGTGGCAAGCTTATTTTAATTGTCTCAGTGTTGTCATTGACAATGATGGTAATTTTTTTAAAACAATAAGTTTTTTCAGGTCATAAACTTCTCTATAGGACTACAATATCTTGATTTTGTTCTTGTCAAATCCATATTTTGTGAGTAGAAAACAATCAAGATTAGTATTAGATCAAGATAAGATTTGTTGTTTGAATAACATAGATAATTAAATGTGCTTTCATTTTATTTTATAAGTTTATGTTGTTTGACAGCATGGAATCATTGGCTTCTTATAAATAAAACTTTGTGAATGGTTTGTGGCTCTTCTTAGGGTTTATGTAAAAATAGGTTGTAAGTTTTAAACATTGCACTATTTTGATAGCTAGATGTATATAGACCAAATATTGGGTGAGTAGCCAACTCAGTGTCTCTGCATGAATGTGATGAGAATATTTTGTTTGTCTCAGTTTTATTGCTAACGCTGATATCATTTTTTTACTAATACTTTTTTTTTTCTTTTCATAAACTTTAGTAAAGGTTTACTGGGTCATGGTTTTGCTCTTTTCAAAGCCTTAATTTATGACTAGAAGGTGTTGCAGTTAATATTAGATCAAGGTACGACCTGTCCTTTAAATAACATAAAACAGTGGTTGTGTCCTCATTTTTGTATTGTTATGTTGTTTGGCAACATAGAATAATTTTTCCTTTGTAAATAGAGCTCTATGAATAGTTTATGGATTGTCTTAGGGTTTATGTAAAAATAAGTTTGGTTTTGAAACATGATGTTGTTTTGATAATTCAATGGAAAAGTGACAATTTTTCTTCTCATAAAATTGTATAATATGATTCTTTGGTCATGATTTATTTCATTGCAAAGCCTTGTTTTGTCACTAGAATAGGTTTTGTAAAAAATACGTGGATAGATTATAATAAGGGATCACATTATATCAAGGTAAAATTTTTACATTGAATAAGATGAAAATTTGGTTGTGTTTTATTAATTTTTATAGTATTATATGATTTGATGACATAAAATCATTGGTTTCTTGTAAACAAATCTTTGTTATTACTCTTTTGTATCGATTTGAATTGAAAAAAATTAGATTCAAAAGGCCATATTAGGATCATGTTCTTTACAACTATATAGATTTAAAATTTTAAGAACTTAACAGGAAAAAATATTACCATATTGTTATTTTTTATTCTTGCTACAATTTGATTATTTTATTGTTAAATCATAAGACGCCTATTTTTTCCCCACAGACTAATTACCATAATACACACACACACACACACACACACACACACACACACACACACACACACACACACACACACACACACACACACACACACACACACACACACACACACACACACACACACACACACACACACACACACACACATACATTGCATACACACACACACACACACACACACACACACACACAACTTTATTTAGATTTATTGAGTATAAGATGTGACATCTGATTAATTATGATGTTATATGTTATTGTTAGATTGAGCCTATGTTGCATACATGTTCTATAGTTTATATTATAGGTTAGAGGATGAATAAAATCACATTTTTCAGTTTTTAATGTGCAGAATATGAGATATTTAGAATTTTTTTCCCAAAGCCAATATATATCTAGCCTATGGAAGTCGCTTATTTTGCTTAAAAAATTGTACATCCTTGTAGAGGCATGTTTACATTTTTACCAAAACATTTCTTATTTTCATGCTGATATATGTTTTTAAATTTTTATAAAATATCACTGGGTTGTTCTCGAATAGATAATCCTTTTCAATTTAAATCTAAGCATTTGGGTAAAGTTTTATGTGTGCCAATAAGGCCATGGCGATGGCCATGTAGAAAGACCTTGGACTATAGTTGACGCTTAATTTAAAAAATTATCGGTTGACTATAATATGATATAATATAATATTATTTCATTATAATTATATTATATCATATTACATTATGGGTTTAAATAAATTTTAAATGGAAGTTCCCACTCCTGCTCATCTTTTTGGCTCCTAGTCTATCATGACTTCAACCTGTAGAGAAAGGGAATAGTTAAAAATTGAATCTAGGATAGGAAATAAGAGTCCAAGCTAAAAGATGAACATGAGTTATATGGAAGAGAGGGAGAAACAATGAGTGGATCCTAAGTGCTTAGAGAAAAGGTGCATGCACAAGATCTTTCCCCAAATAACCCACTTAAGTCATTTGAATAAAGAGGTCTAGACTTGGTAGAGAGCATAGGTGCCCAACTTTTAGGAGTAGTGATTCAAGGTAAAAACCTAAAAATGATAATAATAGAGCTAATGTTTGATCTAAGGGGGAATGCAAAGGTATTTATAGAGGTATCTTGATCAGTACCTTGAACTAGACAGTCCAAAGAAATATTGAAGATTCTCATTCTAACACCTTGAAACCCCTATGTTTCCTTTATCAAAAAGGTGATAAAGATAATGATTTATAATTAGTAATGGTTCTCAGTATGGGGCATCTTATTTTGGCTCAATAGTCTCTAGCCAAACATGCTAGACCTTCATGCTTAGATTTCATAGTTATGTCAGCCCCTCCTGAAAGGTAAGATGGACATTTACCTAAGTGTTAAAGGTTTATTCATAGTCATCTTTCATATTATCTCAGATAAAGAGAGGATTCAAGCCTAGTTATGGAGTTGGGATCAACATATGTTGTTTATGAAACCATAGTTTTTGGTTTTCAACACACTCATTAAATCCTTGTCTATTAGGCCCATTTGGGTATATTTACCTTACCTCCATCTTCAATTATGGTTGAAGTATGTTTAAAGTCAACATATAACACCTTAGGTGAATTTTAGAAAATGGAAAATGTTACTACCACGTTCTCCCACACCACATTTTCTAAATTCCTTTATTAACATTGATACACATAAGGATCTCCCTAATAACATTTTCTTATGGAGGACAATTTGTGGACTTAAAACTTGGATTATTAGGGGATGAAACTTCATTTCCATAGATGTGTCAATAATGGTCATTTTCATGTGACATATATAAACTTCAAAAAATAATGTATGAATCAACTTGGTGGAAGGCTTCCCTTCTTGACTTTCTAACAATGGTAGAAGAAGGTACTTATGAGAGTGAAGCTTCTGACTATGAAAATGAAACTCTATAAAAAAAAAAGTGAAGATATTTATATTCTTAAAAAATTAATGAAATAGATTTAAAAAGAAAGGAACACTATGGTGGAAGAGGCTAAGGTGAAACCTATCAATTTTCAACCTAGAGCCATCTTAGTGAAAATAAATGTTAAAGGGGTTCATCCCATTAGATCATTAGAACTTTCCATACCCTTCATTTCAAATTTCATGGAAGCGGATAAGGAGGACTAGATGGTGGTGAAAAATAAAAAAGGGGATATCCTACTATGACACCTAACCTAACCAATATGACCCTTCATTTTGACAAAGGAGAGAGTAAGGGAGGATCATAGTTATATTTGACTCCGAGGAAATAAGAGGGAAGGGTTTTCAAAATTGTGATAGAATTTGCCTTACTTTTTGGGTGATGCATGTTGGATGATCCTTGGCAAAAAAATTATGGCTAGTTGGTTTTGCATTATATGCCAACATTATTGGCTTGTTATAAGTTCATTTTGGTTAATTTTACATTATATGTTTTCTTTGTTAAGAGCTCTTGTATAAGGTTGTGGGGTTTCAAAACCCTTTTAGTTACCATATCTAATACAAAATATTATATTTTATTATATATATTATTTTAATAATATCATATAATTTAATTAGATAAATATTATATTAATATAAGTATATAGTTATATAATTTTATGGAGGAAGTAAAAATTCAACATCTAAACTCTCAACTTCATGGACAACAACAAAAAACAACAACAACAACAACAACAACAACAACAACATACCATGTTGGATGCATGATAACATATTTTGAATTTGAAGTGCATGCTAATGACATAGAAATTTTCTTGATGTGTTATTAAACCATGAATAGGCTTACTATATGCATCGTAAAAACAAATTTAAAAACAAACATAACATTATCCCATGTTATGTTATTATTCTAAGTTTTATTTGTGTTGAATGAAATAATATTTTATTTGATTTTCTTTTTCTTTTTCAATTAAATATTGACAAGATATTTGATATTGATTTGAATACCCTAGGTGGAGAAATTTTACAAGTAGCAAGTTATATTTGGTGAGAAACTATTTATTCCTAAAGCAAGGTCATGTGTTGATATGCGTCCATCAAAACTAATTTGGTAAAATGATTATTTTATTCAATTATTTTATTTTTTTGTTTTAATTATAAT
>JARHVA010004328.1:1330000-1520000 GCA_037957365.1 Torreya grandis | reverse complement strand
TCAAGTGTACCTCAAGACATCAATCCTATCAATTTCTAAGTGTTAATAGGTTTTTTGTCTACAAATAACTAAGTAACATTGTATCATTTGGATGTCTCTCCTTTAGGATCATATCATAATCTCTCATTGTACATAGAGGTTATTATCTCTAGACACAAAGTAAAATGCATATTTATAGACAATGGATCAACACTCAATCTATGCACATTAAGGATTGTAAAACATCTAGGATATTCGATAATAGCATTGGAAAAAAACACTATTACCATAAAGGCATATGATAATAATGAGAGATAGTCTATAAGAATAATATATCTTCCTTTAATGATGGGGTCTCTTATTAAATAAACTTTCATTCATGTTATTGATCTTGATTTACCATACAACATACTTCTTGGGCATCCATAGATACATTTCATGAATGCCATCCCATCTACCTTGCATCAATGTTTGAAATTCTCCCATGTAGGAATGGAATTTTTTATAAAAGGTGATTCCAAACCCTTCCAAAATTTCAAGCTATTGGAAGGAAAATATAAAAATTCAAACTATTTACTAGTTATATATGATAACTTTAATCCCATTGAGGATTGTCCTTTATTTGAAAGTTACGTCCATCTAGAAAACTTATTTCAAACACCTCCCCTTGGTGGTTGGATTAGTACACCAACTACTTCTATCTCCATTAAAAAGGCTTCCACTAGTGAAGAATTTAACCAACCATCAGAGTAAGCTCCAAATAAACCTTCTATAGAACAAGCTTCAAATCGCCCTTCTATTGAACAAAATTTTACTCCATCACCCATCTCCTTAGCATCCTCATCTAATTCCTCCCACTTTAAGATCATTGATAAAGGAATGAATGCGTATACAATTGAGGATTTTTCCATAAGTAAAATACATAGAAATATAAATAACTATGGTAGACCCACCATCTAAAGGACAATAGAATGGTTAAGAAGCTTGGCAAGACAAGATTTATAGAAGGTGGTTTCCTTTCAGATGAACATATCAAGGATTCCAATTTTTCTTGGATATATTTTGAAAAACTAACTCCTTGTTTATCTAATAACAAGTATTCCATTCCCAAATCCATCATGTGTAATATACTGAAATATAAGGGTAAAGGTCTCATCCTCTATGAACAAGGGTCCATCGAGCCTATCACAATAAAATAAAATAAGGCAAAACATGGTATAGGATTTAACCCACTCAATGTGCATCTCACACTTTTCCAAAGTGATTATTTAAGTGAGTCAAAGGATGATTCTTTAGATAAAAATATGGGTTCCATACTTAGCTTCTTTGAAGTCCTTTCCCTCACCAACCTATTTCATGAGAATGTTACTCTTACACTTGATCTTGCATATCAATCCCTCATATAGTGGGACCAACATGCAACACCTCAGCTTGATCATTTTTAGAGTGATGAGTCTATTTTGAAATTCATGAGAACAAGGTATTAGATTCCAATAGGTGACCACAATAAAGGGTTTCTAATTCAGTGAGATGATTTAACATACTTTTAGGAACATAAATTACATAACAATATCAATTGAGATTCTAGATCTAATCAAATAGAGTTCAAGGAAGATTTCCATATTCCTACACCACCCCTAAATTCAAATGATGGACCAACTCTAGTTGTTTCAGAAACTAATCCTATGAATATTAGCATCGAAGAAGATCCTAAAATTGTTAAATTTGCCATATCTCTTACTAAATAAGAAAAGGACATATTTACACTTCTGCTTCTTAAATTCTTTGACATATTCACATAGTCTTATACAAATATGGTAGGGCTTGATCTAGAATTAGTTTTACATCACCTTACATTTAAATGCTAAACCAATCAAACTAAAAGTCCACAAGATACATCCTAATATTTTTTTGTTATTAAAATAGAAACTAAAGAAATAGTTGGTTGTTATTTTCATACATCCCATTGATTATTCAAATTGGATATCTAGCATTGTACTAGTATCAAATAAACTAGAAGGGATCAAAGTTTACATGGATTTACATAATATCAACAAATATTGCCTAAAAGATGATTTTTTATTTCCTAACATAGACATGATTGTATACTTTGAAGCTACAATCAAATAAAAATTGATACTAAAGACTAACACAAAACTGCATTTACAACTCTATGGGGAACATTCTACTACCAAGTAATGCCTTTTGGTTTGAAAAATGCTGGAACTACATATCAAAAGGTAATGGTTGTCATTTTCCATGACATGTTTCATGACATTATGGAAGACTATGTTGATGATGTTATTGTTAAATCTAAATCTAGAGAAGAACACCCTCATGTGCTTTGTGACATTTTTGAGTGCATGAGAGAGTATAACATGATACTGAATCCTAAGAAATGTGTTTGATGTGATATTAAGAAAGTTTTTAGGGTTCATTATTTCACAACATGGAATCAAAGTTTATCCCTCTAAAGGTTTATCTATTATGGATATGCCTCCACCTAAGAATCTTAAACAACTTATAATTCCACAAGGAAAAAATCAAGTAATTAGGTGATTTATATCTTAATTTTTAGACATTTATCACCCTTTCACATTTTTGGTGAAGAAAGACACTCTTTTTACTTGGAATGATAATTGTGAAAAAGATTTGAAAATCTTAAATAATATCTTTCAAACACACCAATCCTAGTGACATTTATTGTTGGTAAACCTTTCTTGTTATACCTTTTAGCTACTCAGTTTGCACTAGGGGCATTATTATCACAACATGATGATAGTGGAAAATAATGGGTAATATATTACCTAATCAAAAAATTGATATCCTATGAGCTCACCTAGTAGTTATTTTTGCTTCTCAAAAACTACAACATTACAAGATCAACAATCAAACCAAGATTATTGCTAAGATAAATCCTCTTAAATATCTTTTATCTAGAACACCTCTAATCGATAGGATGGATAAGTGGGTTATACTTCTTAGTGAGTTTGATTTAGAGTATGTAAATAAATAAAAAATCAAAGGATAGGTCTTAATAGATGTATTGGCTTAAGGACCACTTAATGATAAAGCACCTCTTGTTTTAGAGTTCCCAGATGAAACAATAATGTCTATAGATAGGTCTCTAGTTTGAAATATCTTTTTTTATGGTTCTTTTACCAATCATGGATCAAGGGCAAGTATATTATTGGTCACACCTAATGGGGATTGCATTCCTGTGGCTTTCATGATCAAATTTCCTTACACTAATAACATAATAGAGTATGAATGTCTCATACCTACCTCAAAATTGTAATATAATGGGGAATCAAACACCTTCTTCTGTTTGATGATTCTAAGCTTATCATCAATCAAGTCACTAATGAATTCCAAGCTTGTGATGATAAGATGATCCCTTAAAAGTGAATGGTGGATAGTTTTAAATTATCTTTTGAATACATCCAATTTAAACAAGTGCCGAGAATGAACAATAGAGTAGAAGACACTATGGTTGACATTATTTCCCTATTATACTTAAGCATTAGACATAACAATTCCCTAGTTAAGTACTTAATGATATCAAATTATGATATACCTAATTTAGAAATGGTTTGTGAAGTGGTTGGTCCCACTTCCCCATGGTACTCTGACATCTATACATATATTCATAATAATACCACACCCTCTAACATATCTCATAGTCTACGTAAGGCCTTTATCTAATGCCCCTCTCCCTACACCATCTTTGACAACACTTTATATCATAAAGTCTATGAAGGAAATCTTTTATGATGTCTAAATTTTGAGGAATCATCTTTGGCCATTAGGGAAGTCCATGAGAGAATCTGTGGGGCACATTTGAGTGGCATGCTCCTTGTAAAGAAAATTATATGAGTAGGTTAATATTTGCCTACAATGGAATCTAATTCATGTGCCTATGTTAAAACATGCATACCTTATTAGAAACATGGGGACTTTATCCATAATCCATCAAAGGCTTTATAACCTATCACTACACCTTGGCCATTGTACACATAGGGTCTAGACCACATTGGAAAAGTATATCCTAATTATTATGATGGCCATAATCATATCATAATGACAATAGAGTATTTCACCAAGTGGGTTGAGGAAATTCCACTTAACTATGTTATTAGAAAGCAAGTTTCCAAATTTATCTTAAACTAGATTGTCTATCACTTTGGTATCCCTTCCATTATCATTTCTGATAATGGAAAATCATTTAAGAATAAGGATGCTAAATCTCTTTGTCATACTTACTACATCAAACATAAGTGGTCCACTCCTTAGTACCTACAAGGCAAAAACCAAGCTAAGGTAACCAATAAAAAACATTTTGTGCATCATTAAAAGAGTCACCAATAAAGTTGGTCATAACTGACATACACAATTATATTTTGCTCTCTGGGCATACTGCACTAGCAACCACACACCCATAAGGGCAACCCATTATTCCCTTGTATATGGTATTGAGTCTATTCTACCAATAGAAGTCAAGGTTTCATTTTTTCATATACATTTGCAACAAATCAATGATGAGTAATCCTATGGTACTTTATGCCTCAGTGAGCTAGACCCTCTAGATGAGAAAAGACTTAATGCTTTAAACCATCTACAAGTGTACCACAATCACCTTCATCGTAGTTATAATAAGTGGATTAAACCTAGGGAGTTTGAAATCAAATATCTTGTTCTTAAGGAACACTAATGGAATACAAATGTTAAGTGAGAAAAGAAAGGAAAATTTGAACCAAATTAGTTGGGCCCATTTGTTATATTGCCAAATATAGCTCTAGATCCTATAGATTGGATACTAAAAATGGAGAAGAGATTGATGAACTGATGAAAATCATTCACCTCAATAGATTTTATGCCTAAATCATTCTAATGTTATTGTGTATATCTTAGTTGTCAAAACTTCAAAAAAAATAGCAAAAAAAATCACAAAACATCAAAAAATAAAAAATTAATTATAAAATAAAAATTAATAAAATAAATTGTGGTCTACAAGTATCTTGACACTTGGGGGAAACCCATTTATAGTTACATTTCATATTTGGCTCTCGTTGCATTGAATTTTCCATCATTTACACTTTGTCTTGCATATCAAATGTCATGTTTATTGATTATTTAGTTGTTAGTTCACATAACACAAACTCTCAAAATGTAGCTTATCATATCATTTCAATTTTTCATATCACCCTATTATCCTATGGAAAACATTTTCAAAATTAGCATTATATCAGTTCTTGCCTTCATTCTTAAGAGTAGAGTATATATATTTTCCCTACATCTTATTGAAATACTTAGATAATACTAGCTTATATCTTATTTTAGAAGCTTGTCCATGATAGAGTCTCCTCTTACAGTTCCCTCTATGCATAAAAAATTAGCATGCTAGCAAAAAATGGTAACTTTACTCACCTATCTTGGTCCTCGGTGATGAGCCCTTACATCTTAATAGTTGCATGGGGCTCAAGCATGGGGGTAAATGCCTTCGAAATAAAATGAGACCTTTATCTAAATCTTATGCAACATCAAATTAAAATTCCACATCTCTCACCCTTCATTGATTTTTAGTGTTGAGCCCTCACATCTCACTAGTTTCATGGGATTAGCATTGGGGAGAGATGCCCTTAATTACATATGTATAGCCTTTGGTGATGAGCCCATGTGTCTACCTAGTCACATGAGACTAAATGTAGGGGGTCACAAAAAACTTTATTACATATTAAATCAAACAGTGTTCAGAGATTTTTTTTCAAAAATCTTATCTATATGTCTATGCCAAGAAAGGTAACTTTATCCTATTTATCGATTTTGTTATGGCTAGTTCTCTCTAGACATAACTAATAAAGTTAGTATTTTTTGAGTTTAGAAAGAAGTACATTTTTCCCCTTTCCTTGTAAAGATCAGGTCACTTTCCTTTTCCATGCAAAATTTTGATTTTTGGTTTCCATCTTCACCATTTTCATACCTACCATTTTCTCCTTTCATTCCTTTGATACAAATTAAAATTCATATATTATGGAAACAAAATAACCAATTTATCATCTATAAAACAACTATTAGCACTATCATAAAATTTCATGTATATCCATCATGTTGCATCCATTTGTTCTCACATATATAATCATTTTCCATATCATTCTCATAAAAACATAGAGGTACATGGTATATCATCAATATATAGTCCTTTACTATCAATTTTGTATAATAATTCTCTTGTAATATCCATCTCTATAGAGGGAATGTGATTCAAACATCTCAAATATAAAATTTAAAAAAATGAAAAACAAAAAAAATAAGCAAAAGAGACAAGAAACAAAAAAACAAAAAAGTTCATCCATAGTTGAAAACTAGTAAACTGGTGCTTTGAGAAAGTGTCATGGTGAAAACCAAATTTGTTTACCCATCCATCCCATAAATACCTCTTTATTACACCCATCCATATCCAATCCATGTTGTCATTAATCCTTATTAATCCATGTTATCAACTAACTTCTTTGTTTATATTTTCACATCAATCATCCACATTCATTTATTACTATTTCCACTCAATCTCCCACACCTATTGATTGGGACCTACAACATAACAATATCCATCCTTTCTCTATTAGTACATATTTCACCCCCTTACTTTGTTAGCCATTAAATAATCAACTAAGATGATCTTGTATCTTTTTTGTGAGATATATCATTCCCATATCCAATCCTATGAACCCTGATTCATGGGGCACTTTAAAATGTGCAACTTATCTTGGGAGATATCATTATTGGTCCATTCTTTGCATATATTGTTTCTTGGAGGAAAATCAATCCATCATCTCAACCAATCACAATGTGAAATCATTAGCTTAAGTGGGTTAATAACATCAATGGGTTCATCTTACCCTTCATCCATTAGCCCATTTTTCATCACTTCTCGTATGTGTTAAACTACATTGGCCTGATGTCCATGGACTATGTAGGCATTGCTTGAATTCTAAGGGAAACTCAGAGACTAAAAACTAATTACCTTCCCCATTATTCATCTTTTATTTTCACTAATTTCTATTACTAAAAGTGCTCTCTTGCTTAGGGCATCCTACATCAGGGAAGCTTTGAGTTTTTCTTAGCATCCTTATATTTTAACATCATCTAATACTTTGTCTTTATTTTTCCTCCCATTTTTTAGAGAACTAAATTAGCCTAATGTCTTTTTGTACTATGTAGGTAGTTCTTAGTTATTAAGGTCAGCTCAACCACACTTCTTATTTTTTTTTTTTCTCATTTGATTTATCTTCCTCCACTTCTATACCTATCTCTTCACCACCTCCCTCCCTCTAACTTATCAATATCTTTTATCCATTTTTATGTCTTTTCAATCTCTTTTAAAACAAGGATTGACAACCTTCATCATCTATCTAATGAAATTACTTAGATATTTAAGCATAATTATTTTATATTACATAGAATAATAAAATACGAGAGATTACACATTGATAATTGATAGCTGAACAGAATACTAGATACTATAGCAAAGCCACTTCGAGGGGGAAACTTCCACAACAATTCACTAATATAAAAATACTTCATGTGATGATTAAATACTAACCACTACCTCCTATATATAGTCTACTTATCCAAGGTTATTCCATAGGCTGACCTATCTAAGAACATAAAGAAATGTAACAAGTAAATAAAAGAGGTATGTAAGCCATAAGTTGGCCACACATATCCCTAGACACATCAATGGTTAAGATCATAACAAGCCCTTACCCTTAAAAAAATTGTTGTCTTCAATGTTATGGAAACTATGGATGATACTAAACAAATGCTTCATCCTCCCAAGTGGCATCTTCACATGGCAGATTCTTCCATTTGATCAGGGTTTATGTAATTGCTCTAAAACATAGTTATTTAGTGCACCATTGAAGGATCACCTCAAGATCAAGAATAAATCTACCTTCCTCATCAAATTTTGGTAATCCTATTTTCATGGTAACTCTATTTCCAATGACTTTCTTTAGGAATGATACATGAAATATTAGATGTATGCAAATGAATGTTGTAGGCCACACTGCCAATTTTTTGCAAGATCTGATAAGACCCATAATACTTAGGGGACAACTTGTTATATTTTTTTTGTTACTTCAATGATATATGTTTGTATGACTATAAGTGAAAAAAGACCCAATCACCAATGTCAAAATGCCTCTCACTTCTATGTTTATTTTCTTGTTGCTTCATGCAATTCTAGGCTATAGCTAAATTTTCATGAAAATTTGCAAGGACCTCCTGTTGATGGTGAATATGTTCTTCATATGCATGAACCTTAGGATGGACCTTCAAGGTTGAAGTGATGGATGGAGGGTGGTATACATATAGTGCAAAAAAAGGATACATTTTGGAATAAATATGAACATAAGTATTATACCACCATTCAACAAGTGGCAGCCAATGAACCCATTTATCTTATTTATCAGAAACAAAACAATGGATATATCCTTCTAGACATTTTTTGACTACCTTAGTTTGTCTATCAGATTGAGGATGATAGGATGAAATATGAGCCAATTGAGTGCCTAAACATGTAAATAAATCATTTCAAAAATTAATAGTAAATATGGGATCTCTATCACTGAAAATGATCTTAGGGGTCCCATGTAGTTTTTGAACTGTATTGAGAAAAGCAGAAGCTACTGTACTAGTAACAAATGGCTAGGATAATAAAAAAAACATACTGAGATGATCTACAACAACCATGATAACATTTTGACCATCAAATCTTAGGAACCCTATAATTAAATCCATATATACCTCTTCCCAATGCTGGCTAGGGATAGATAAATGTTATAACAGACCTAGAGTTTTGATGGTTTTGCCTTTGTTTTGTTGATAGATCATATATTTAGCCACATATTTTTGGACATCCCCCTTGAGACCTTCCCAAAAAAATTCTTTCTTGATCATGTGATAGGTTTTCAAAAATATTGAATGACTCCCAATTGGAGTTACATGAAGTTCTTGTTTAAGAAGAGAATTCTTACATAGGTACAATCTATTTTTGTACCATAATGCATTACCTTTCCATGTGAATTTTTCAAATCCATATAAACCTTGCTGAAGATTTTGAATCAAATCATCAGTAGTAATATCATGTTCCCATTATGAGCATGCTTCCTCTAGCTAATCTACCTACAAAATGGTTATGGCACACAATAATGCCTTAACTAATTCATCTTTTCTAGATAGTGCATCTACCACCACATTATCCTTGATTTTTTTGTAGAAAATAATAGCCTAGCATCTTAGTTACCCATTTATATTGTTCTTTAGATGACAACCTTTGTTCTAAAAAATATTTAAGACTATCATGATTAGTTTTTACCTTAAAGTGATGACCCATCAAATAAGGTCTCCATTATTTGACTGTATGCAAAATGGCCATCATTTCCTTCTCATAGATGGGTTTGTGATGATTTTTACCCTTGAATTGATGAATTTCAAATTCTAGTGGTCTACCTTCTTGCATTAGTATAACACCCATACCATACCCAGATGCATCACATTCAACGAGAAAAGTCTTAAAAAATTAAGAGTGGCCAATATTGGACTAGTGGACATAGCCAATTTCAATTAGTCAAATGCTCGAGTAGTTACATTAGTCTACTGAAAGGAGTATTTATTTAACAAAGAGGTAAGTGGGGTTGTAATACTACCATAATTTTTGACAAATATACGATAGCAACCAGTAAGCCCCAAAAATCCCCAAAGTTGCTTGAGTGTCTTAGGAATTGGTCAGTCCACCATTTCTTGGATTTTTTTAGGATCCACTTTCACTCCTTCATAAGACACCAAATGACCCAAATATTTAACCTCACCAGATCCAAAAGTACATTTGGAAGGTTTGGCATACAATTGATTTTTCTCTAAAATGGAGAGTACCTATTTCACATGTTGCAAATGGTCTGTCCAATTTTTACTATAAATGAGGATATCATCAAAAAATACTAGAACAAATTTCCTCAAAAATGGCTTAAAAATAGTATTCATCAAACTCTAAAAAGTAGATGGTGCATTTGTTAGGCCAAAAGGCATGACCAAAAACTCATAATGGCCCTCATGAGTCCTAAAAGTGGTTTTGAGTATGTCCTCATCACGAACCCTAATTTGATGATACCCAAAACATAGATCTAACTTGGTAAAATAAATAATACCATTCAATTCACCAAGAAAATCATCAATGATAGAAATTGGAAACTTATCTTTGACATTATACTTGCTGAGTTATTTATAATCAGGGCACATCTTCCAAGTGTCATCTTTCTTTCTCACCATGACAACTGATGAACAATATTCACTTTGGCTATTGAAAATGACTCTTGCATCCAATATTTCTTGTACCATCTTTTCAATTTCACTTTTTTGGGCATAGGGATACCTATATGGCCTGATGTTGGGTGTTATAATGTGAGGAATAAGTGTGATAGCAAGATCATGCATGCAACTAGGTGGAATTCCTTTTGGTGTGTCTCTAAAAATAATGGATGATCATCAATTGTTTGTTGCAGATCAAGAGGTGGAGATGGATGAGTTGGTTGTACTTCCATAGAAAACAAGCAAGCTAAAAATCCCTCAACACCCTTATGGAGAATCTTTGTCATTTGATGGGAGCTAACAAGTTGGGGAGATTTAGCCTCTAATCCTATTATCTCAAATTCCCTTTCTTTAAAATTAATATTCATGAATAATTCTTGAAAAATCATCTCAATAGTGCCCAAAGTGGTGAGCCACTAGACTCCTAGAATAATATCAGCTCCACCCATTAGAATAGCAAACATACAAGAATCTAATAAGTAGTCTCCCATGGCCAAATTAATACTATGAAATTTTCTTGAATAGCTGATAGTACCATCATCTATAATCATAACCTAAAATTATGGAGCTAGATAAATGAAATAGTTTAGATGAGCAGCCAACTTACTATGGATGAAGTTGTGTGTGCTCCCGAATCAATCAAGATAGTGACCTTTTTCTTAAGGGAACCCATCACGTTAAGATTTTGGGGAGTACTAAACCTTGATAGGACATGGCATGAAATAGTATGCTTAGATTCTTCATATTTATCCCTAGGAACTTCTACCTTTGCATCATGTACTTCTACATCATCTTCATCATCATTATCACCTTTAATGTAAAATAACTTATTTTCAGGACAACAATAGTCTTTACTCTATTTGTTGTCAAAACGATAGCATAACCCTTTGGCTTGCTTCTCCTCAATTTGTCATTGTGTTAATCTAGTAGGCTGTGGAAATGATGGTGATATAAAGTTACGATCATGACTAGTAGTGAAATTTTTCCTTTTGACCATCTCTTTTTCTTATATCATGTGTGCCTTAGGGATAACTTTTGATATAGATGTTGGGACAAACATTTAAACCTCATATTGGATGATATCTTTGAGGCCACCCAAAAATAGATCCATCAAATTTCTCTTAGTGATATTTTCCACTAATAAAGAGAGATTCTAAAATTATTGAATATAATCTTTCATAGGTCCTGTTTGTTATAGCTTGGCTAATTGGTTGAAATAATTGTTATAGACATTATTCTGATAATGAGTTGTTAACTCCTCAATAAAAATAGTCCATGTAACAATATCACCATTCATTTTATTTTGAGTACATAACCAATGATACCAAAATAATTTCTCAAGCTCCATATACAGGGATGCGACCATCACCCTCTAAGAATAAGGGGGTTGATGCAGCTCAAATAAATTCTCAACTTGGTTAATCCAAGTGAGAGGATCCTTAACATAAAAATTATGCATGCATACTTTTGGCAACATTAGTTTCATACCAGTATGGGAGTTGTTGAGAGGAGGATTTAAATGCTGAAGTGGAGGGTTTTTAGGCTAAAACTAAGATGTGAGGGTAGCTAATTACATAGTGATATACTACAATTCACTGTGAACTCCATTAATCTCTCCATTCATCCCTAAAACATCATCTTAGATTGTAACAAAGTCATCATGCCTCATCAAGTTTTTTATGTCCTCTTAAAGTTGAGAAATCACTAGATCTAAAGTTGCAGATTACATGTCATTAGTAGGAGTCTTAGGAGTTTCTAGTGCCCCTTTTCTTCCCTAAGTTGAAGGACCTACCATAAACAAACCTTAGGAGGGTTTTGACCGTAAAAAAATGTGTACTAGGAAATGGTACCATTGTGATCACCTTGTCAAGAGGAATCCAATGATTACTTTTGTGCACTAGAGTAAAATTTTTGGTACCAAAAAAGTATACTGATATAATATACTATTGTGATCATCTCATCAAGATGAATCCAATGACTATAAGTGTACAAGGGGTATTTTTTTCCAAACTTTTAATTTTTTATTTTTTTTAAATATTTTTTTTCAAAAAAATGTTTTGAGAAATATTGTGCTAACGAAAAAAATTAATTCTTCCCAGATTACAAGTTATGTTTTTTTCCTTTCACTACTCCCAGAAGCCACACCTCACTAGATCCAAAATAAATATTGTAGGAAACTTTCCCAAATCAAAGCTCTGATACCACTTGTAATGAAATTACTTAGATATTTACATAGAATGATTTTATATTATAAAGAATAATAAAATATGAGAGATTACATAGCGATAATTGACAGTAGAATAGAATACTAGATAATATATTAAAGCCACTTTGAGGGGGAAACCTCCACAATAATGCACTAATAGTAGAATACTTCACATGATGATTAAAGACTAACCACTACCTCCTATATATAGTCTAATTAGCCAAGGTTTTATCCATAGGCTAATCTATTTAAGAACATAGAGAAATGTAACAAGTAAATAAAATAGGTATGCAATCCACAAGTCAGCCACACATATCCCTAAACACATCAATGGTTAAGGGCATAACAATATAAATCTTTTATCTCCTATAATTCCACCCTCTAATCTACTTCATTTGTCTCCCCATCACCTTTTATTACATTTCTTGTACATGCTTTATTGCTCACTCCCCTTCCCACTTTTTCATATTTTTATCCCTCTCTCCAATTCTTCGTAACCTTTCCCTCTATCTCCTTTGTCTTTTTTTACCATACTCATCATTTTCCCTTTTCATCACCTTTTTTTCCTCACCAATTCCACATCATCATGTTCCCTTCCGCACCAATGGACATTTTTACATCTTTCTCTTCTTTACTACCTCCTTCTTACTTCTCTTCCACTGCTTCTATGCTAGTTTCATTCCAATTCTCAGTTGTTATTTTCATCTTTCCCATCTTTTGCATCTTGCATGCTTTCTATTTCTTCTATCCCCCATTTGTGCAAATCTTCTTATTTTTCTCATGTCTTCCCCCCTTTTTTTGCATCCCTCTTTTCTTCTTACATGTACCACTATTATTTTTTTATTTTCCATTGTTCCCACCTTTTCCATTTTCCATTCTTTCTTTTTTATTTATTTTAATCCTTTCCATCTTATTTTTTCCTCCACAACTAGCTTCCAACTCTATCTTTATCCTTTGAGAAACCTTCTATAATTTCCCTTTTCTTCTTATCTCTTCTAGCCGTTTGTACTTTAATTTCCCCTTTTCCTCTTTCCGTCTTTGTACACACTTTTATTTTGCATTTGTGTAAGTGTCCATGCTTTGTATCCTTGTCATACCCATTACTTAGTCCTTCCTTTTTATTCTTATGAACCCTTCTCTTCATCTCTTATTTTCACCTCATTCCTTTTCCTTGTGTTTATATATTACTTCACTTCTTCCCTTTCCTATCATCCATTTTCCATTTTATCCACTATTTCTTCACCACATCACCACTTCTTAGCTTAGTAGTCTCTTCTAACAAGCTACTTGACACCTACTCTGTCTTTTCACCTTTTTGTCCACCTATCTTTTGCTTCCCCTCATTTTTATTAACTCATTTCACATCTTCCATCCCATTCTTATCTTTAACACCACCATATGATTTGTTTCATTATTCATCTCCTTACCTCTTATCATTTCTCCTATCCATGCTTACTTGATCATAATACCACTTGTTTCTTCACTCTCCTTTTTATATATTATGATTTGAATTTGGTTCAATTTGATTTTTATAACTTGAGATGGAAATTATGATATAAACAACATAATTAGAATGATTTAGGCATATAATCTTTTCAGGTGCATGATGTTCATCATTTCATCAATCTCTTCTCCATTTTTAGTAGCCAATATACATGCTTCAGAGCTATATTTGGAAATGATAACATATGGGCCCAACTAATTTGGTTCAAACTTTCCTTTCTTCTCTTGCTTAACATTTGTATTATGTTGGTTTTCCTTAAGAAAAAGATCTCTAATTTTAAACTCCCTAGGTTTAATCTACATATTATAACTAAAATGAAGGCAATTTTGGTATGCTTGTAAATGGTTTAAAGCTTTAAGTATTTTCTCATCTAGAATGTCTTGTTCACTGAGGCATGAAGTATGATAGGATAATTAATCAATGATTTATTATATATATATATATATATATATATATATATATATATATATATATATATATGCAAATATGGAACCTTGACTTATATTGGTAAAATAGACTCATTTCTATATACAAAGGAATAAGGGGTTTCCCTTGTGGGTGTATGAATGCTAGTACAGTATGCCTAGAGGGTGGGATATAATTATGTATGCTAGTAATGACCAACTTAATTGATGACTATTTTCAAGATGCACAAAATGTTTTTATTGGTTGCCTCAGCTTGGTCATTGCCTTGTGGATAGTAAGGAGTAGACCAATTATTCTTGATCTGGTAAGTATGACAAAGATCTTTAACATCCTTATTCTTAAATTATTTTCCATTATAAAAAATGATAGTAGAAGGGATACTAAAGTGATAGACAATCTAGTTTAAGATAAATTTGGAAATTTTATTTCTAAGGACACAAGCAAGGGGAATTAATTCAACCCACTTGGTGAAATACTTTATGGGTGTTATGATAAAATTAAGGCCATCATAAGAACTGGGATTTATTTTTCTAATGAGGTCTAGACCCCATGTGGATAATGTCTAAGGTATAGTGATAGGTTTTAGAACTTATGATGCATTATGGATAAGGTCCCCATATTTTTGACAAGGTATGCATTTCTCAACATAAGCACATGAATCATATTCTATTATATGACAATGGTAACCTACTCATAAAATATTCTTTGCAAGGACCATGACACTCAAATCTGCCCCATAGATTCCTTCACGGACTTCCCTAATGGCCAAAGTTTATTCCATGGAATTCAAATAGCATAATAGAGTTTTATCATAAACTCTATGATATAAATTATTTCCAAGGGTGGTGTAGTGATAGGTGCATTGGATAAAGAAATTGTGTTAGTTATGGGACATGTTAGAGGGTATTTTTTTATTATGAAGATAGGTATAGGTGTTATAATATCATGAGGAAGTGGGACCAACCACTTCACAAACCATTTATGAATTAGGTGTATCATAAGTCATTATCATTAAGTACTCAACTAGGAACTTGTTATGTTTAGTGATTAAATTTAATAGGGAACCAATGGTAGCCATAACATCTACTTCTCTATTTTTAATTGTAGTCACTTGTTTAAATTGGATGTATTCAAAATATAACTTCAAACTCTCCACCATTATCTTGTAAGGGATCATCTTATCATCGTGAGCTTGAAATTCATTAGTGACTTGATTGATGATAAGCTTAGAATCACCAAACACAAGAAGATGTTTGATTCCCCATTGTATTGCCATTTTGAGGCATGTTATGAGACCTTCATCCTCTGTTATGTTATTGTTATAAGGGAATTTAATTCTAAAAGCTTTAAGAATTCAATCCCCATCAAGTGTGACCAATAATATACTTTCCCCTGATCCATGATTGGTAAAATAACCATCAATGAAGAGCTACCAAACTAGAGACTTGTCTATTGACATTATTGCTTCATTTGATAACTCTAAAATAAGAGGTGATTTTTTGTTTAGTGGTGTTTCATCCAATACATCTACCAAGACCTATCCTTTGATTATTTTTTTATTGACATATTCTAAATCAAACTCATTAAGAATCATAACCCACTTAGCCATCCTTTTGATTAGATCTATTCTAGATAAAAGATATTTAAGAGTGTTTATCTTAACAATAATCTTGGTTTGATTATTGAGCATGTAATGTCATAGTTTTTTAGAAGCAAAAAAAAATTCTAGACATGATTTTTCTATCTAAAAATATTTGAGCTCATAGGAAATTAAATTTCTACTTAGGTCATATATTTCTCATTCTTTTCCACTATCATCATGTTGTGCTAATAATTCCCCTAGTGAAAAATAAGTAGCTGAAATGTATAACAAAAAAGGTTTATCAACAACAGGGGGTACTAGTATTGGTGGGTTGGAAAGATATTGTTTAATATTTTCAAATGTTTTTTCACAATTATCATTCCATGTAAAAGGAGTGTCTTTCTTCAAAAATGTGAAAGGGTGACAAATATATGCAAGTTAAGATATAAATCACTTGATTGCTTGAATTCTTCCTTGTAGACTTGTAAGTTGTTTAAGCATCTTAGGTGGAGGCATATCCATAATAGATGAAACTTTACAGGGATCAACTTTGACATCATGTTGTAAAACAATAAACCTTAATAACTTTCCCAATGTCACACCAAACATATATTTCTTAGGTTTCAATCTCATGTTATACTCTCTCATGTGCTCAAAAATATGGTGAAGCACTTGAGGGTGTTCTTATCTAGATTTAGATTTAGCAAGAATATCATCAACATAGTCTTCCATAATGTCATAAATCAAATCATGGAAAGTGATAGTCATTACCCACTAATATATGACTCTATCATTTTCAAACCAAAAGGAATTACTTGGTAGTAGAATGTTCCCTAGGAGTTGTAAATGCAATTTTGTGTTGGTCTTCAGTAACAATTTTTTTTATTATAGCCTAAAAATTCATCCATCAAAGATAACATCTCATGACCTATGGTTGAATCTACAATCATGTCTTTGTTGAGCAATTAAAAATCATCTTTTGGGAAAGCTTTATTGATATCATGGGAATCTGTGCAAACTTTGATCCCTTCTGGTTTGTTTGATATTGGTACAATATTATATATCTAATCTAAATAATAAATAGGATGTATGAAACCAACAACCAACTACTTCTTTAGTTCTTATTTTAATAATAGTGCAATCTTAGGATGCATCTTACATAGATTTTGTTTTATTGGTTTAGCATTTGAATGTATCACAAGGTGATGCAAAACTAATTCTAGATGATTCCCTAGAATATACGCATAAGACCATGTGAATACATTAGAGAATTAATGAAGTAAAAGTATAAATATGTCCTTTTATTCTTGAGTAAGTGATATGGCAATTTTAACAATTTGAGGATGTTCTTCGGTTCTAATGTTAATAGGAATAGTTTCTTCAATAACTAGAGTTGATCCTTCTTTGTAATTTAGGGGTGGTGTAGGAATATAAAAAACTTAATTAAACTCTATTTGATTGGATGTAGAAGTTGAACTGATATTATTATATAATTTATGTTCATGAAAGTATGTTGAATCATCTAACTAAATTAGAAACCCTTTCTTGTGGTAACCTACTGAAATATGATATCTTGTTCACAAGAATTCAAAAATATCCTCATTGTTCTAAAAATGATCAAGAGGAGGTCTTGCATGTTGGTCCCACTCTATGATAGATGGATATGCAAGATCAAGTGTATGAAAAAAATTATCATGAAATAGGTTGGTGAGGGCATTGTATTCAAAGTAGCTAAGTATGGAACCCATCTTGCTATTTGAAGAATCATCTTCTTACTCACTAGAAGAATCACTTTGGAAAAGTGTGAGATGCACGTTGAGTGGGATAAATCCTATACCATGTTTTTACTCATTTGTATTTATTGTGATAGGCTTTATGGACCCTTGTTTATGGAGGCCAAAACCTTTACCATTATAGTTCATTATATTACACATGATGGATTTGGCAATGGGATACTTGTTATTGGAGAAACAAGGAAATAGTTCTTAGGAATACAACCAAGGATTTGAATCCTCAATATGTTAATCTGAAAGGAAACCAACTTCTATAAATATTGTCTTTACAAAATTCTTAACAATTCTATTATCCTTTAAATAGTAGGGCCTTCCATAATTATTCAGATTGGTATGGATTGTACTTATGGAAAAATATTGAATTATATACTCATTCATTCTTCTATCAATGATCCTAAAGTGAGAAAAAGTGGATGAGGATGCTTTGGTTATGGGTGACATAGTGAAATTTTATTCACCATAAGGTTGATTTGAAGCTTGATCAAATGGTTGGTTAGATTATTTGTTGGTGGAAGTCTTTTCAATGGAGATGGACATAGTTAGTGTATTAATCCAACCACCAAGGGTAGGTATTTGAAATAAGTTTTCTTGATAGACATAATTTTCAAACAAAGGATAATCCTCAATGAGAGTACAGTTATCATCTATAACTGGTAAATAGTTTGATTTTTTATATTTTCTTTCCAATAGATTAAAATATTGAAAGGATTGAGGATCACCTTTTATAGTGACTTCCATTCCTACATGGGAGAATTTCAAACCTTGATATAAGGTGGATGGGATGGAATTCATGGAATGTATTCATGGATGCCCAAGAAGTATGTTGTATGTATATAAAGATCAAGGACATGAATGCGATTTTATTTAATAATAGATTCCACCATCAAAGGAAGATAGATTATTCCTATAGACTATCTCTCATTATTAGTGTATGTCTTTATGGTAATAACATTTTATTCCAATGTTCTTATTAAATATCCTAGATGTTTTAAAAGCCTTAATGTACATAGATTAATTTTTGAGACATTGTCTATAAATACCCTTCTCACTTTGTGTCTAGATATAATAACCTCTATGTAAAATTGGAGGTTATGATCTAATCCTATAGGAGAGACATCCAAATGATCAAATTTTACTTGTTTATTTTTAGACAAATAACCTATTAATGCTTGGAATTTTATAGGATTTATGTCTTGAGGTACACTTGACTCTTGGATAAATTTATACAAAATGTATCTATATATAGGAGACATCTTGAGAAGATCTAATATTGAAATATTTACTAGCATTTTCTTAAGATGGTCGATAATGTTGTACTTACATTCAACATTAGAGGATGATACACTTAGAAGGGTAAGATTTTATCTCTTTGTGATAATGTTCCATTTGTATGATGGTAAATTAATAACATTGACATAGTTATGCATATAATTAATACTATTGACTATAGAATCAAATGGATGACTTGCCTAATTAACATTATTATATTCTAGTTGTTCCTATTTTTGCTTTCCCTTTCCTTGCTCATGATTGGGGAATGGATCTTGGTATATCCATAATTTTTGGTTTTTAGATGGTTTAAAAGGTTGATTTTCAATTTCTATGTCACCTCTGTTAATGAGGTCTTAAACATAGTGTTGAAGGCACATACACCTATTAGTTAAATATCCTTTAATTTGATGGTATTCACAATACTCATCATCTTTATACTAGTCTAGTTTATGAACATATTCATCAAAAGGTTTAGTGTTAGGCAATGTGATCATATTTGCATGAACCAAATTTCAATAAACATTCTCATAGGTATCACCAAATTGAGTGAACTTACATTTAGGTTTGCCTTGTTTAGGTTGTCCTATAGAAATTGTGATATTATTGATTGGTTGATTATAGGTTTGTTTTTGATGTTAGGGATTTTGAATCTATTTGACATCAATCACAACATAACCAATAATATTTTTTCTCTTGGTAAAAAACTTAAGTTTTTCTATCAGTTTAGAGAATTTATTATTATTTGGTTTAAATATTTTGATTACACCTCTTTTAATTAATGTTCTTTCTACCTGAACTCCTTTTTTGATGATTTCCTCAAATGTTCTTGGGAATAGAAGTATAAAATGTTGTCCCAAGTGTGAATTTAAATTATTCATAAATATGTCCACAAACTAAGTTTTAGGAAATGACCATGTGAAATGACTCTCCATTGCTCACCATATTTGGATTAAGGAATCAAAAGGTTCACCGATGCATTTCTTGGTATTGTTTAAAGCTAAGGTGGTCAAATATTTTTTGATGTTAAAAGAGAAGTGGTAAATAATTTTTTTAGCTAAGTCCTTAAAGGTTAAAATAGATCTTTTTGGAAGTTATGAAAACCATTCAAGGGCTTGCCCCCTAGATATCATGGGAATAAATGCAACATGTATTCAGTACTATAAGCAACATCCACACATGTATGATATAATACATATAGATGTTCTTTGGGATCCCATTTACCTTTATACTTGTTGAATTTTTGTAGTTCAAAGTACTTTGGAAAAGGTGTAGTCATTGTACATAAATCATATCAGTATGAGCAAATTTCCTCAAACTTGAACTATTTTTGTTGAAAGTAAGCACCATCTTGTAAGCCTTATACTATATCCTTTATGTTTTTAAAATCTTGTATGATATATAGGGATAATTGGTTCATTTGACTTATTGGATTTGTGGAATTCGATGGTTGACACATGAATTGGTTTATGTTTTATAGCATTTGGTTCATTTATTGGTTAAAGTTATTTGGAGGTTAGTTGATAAAATTTTTTTTTTGAGGGCTTGAAAAAGGATTTATATTGGGATTATAATGAAGGTTTGGGTTTTCATTAAAACCAAAATTTGTTCAACTTAGGTTTGGATTTGAACCAAAGTTTATTTGATTTAAATTTGGGTTAAATCCAAAGTTGGGGTTATTTCCAAAGTTTACGTTTGTATTTGTTGGATTTGAGTTTGTATGGAAGTTTGAGTTATTTGGTGGATTATTGAAGTTCATGGAGTTGGGATTAGTATTGTAACCAAAATTAGAATGATTAAATAGATTTGGATTGGGTTTTTATGGGTACATGTAGTAGTTTAAACTAAATGGATTAGAACACAAGGTTAAATCAGAGCTAGCTTGGTTTGGCTAGAGTGTATTTTGGCTTAGATTGTTGTGATTTTAGTTAAGGTTAAAATAAGGATTTGTATTAGAGTTATTGAAATTAAATTTAGTTGGTGTTTGATTTTGGTTTAAACATGTGTTAGGATTTGAGGTGGAATTAAATAAAAGGTTGGGATTAGAGTTAAAATGAATTGAAATGGGATTATAATTTGGATTGAAACTTAGATTGGAGTTTGGATTGGGTTGAACCAATCTGAGATTTTTAGAGGAATAAGATTGATTCAGTAAACTAATATCTAAATTAACATTATTGAGCGTGCATGAAGCAATACTCGAACTAGGATTGGATGGTTGATTGGGAAAACTAGAATGTGTATTTAATATTTGATTGGGAATGATGGTAAGCCTTAGAGACTCTAATTGGGGTTTACTAGTGATTTTTAATATATATTCAAACTTGGATTAATTTGACCATAACCTTGTGAATTTGGATGAATATTTAAATTCAGTGTAATCAAATATTTATTGGTTAAACTTGAATTAAATGGGAGACCCATGTTCAAGTTTGGGTTGGTTTTTTTGCATGATTGGTAAAATTGAATTAAAATTCATGTTTTGATTGGTTGGGTGAGTGATTGGTGAGTTTTAATGTATATTCAAACTCAGATTAGTTGGATAAACTTGTGAAGGTAAATTAGGATTCACATTCACATTGGGGTTACAAAAAGGATTGATTAGTGGATGAGATTGAAAGTGCATAATCTTTTGGGTTCCTTGGGTTGCATGAATTTCTATGGAGAATCCATGGCTTTCTTAAGATGATGCCTCCCATCATATAGTTTTCCCTTTGTCTTAAAAATCTTTGGGGCGAGGTTGTGAATATCTTACAAGGGCATTTATACCCTCTAAAGAACCTTGTGAGTAATATTGATTAGGATTTAAGGGTGAAGGTTATTTGCTTGAAACCAAATATTTCAAGTTCTGTATGTCAAAATTAGATGGGGAGTTTTCTCCGAAGCCCAAGACTAGAAGTAAGTCTTCATTATTATTTGACCTGATATACTCATCAAATGAGGGTGGAGGTTGGATAGCTTTGGGGCTTCCCTCATCTTCGTAAGCCCCTCCATCTTCTTATTCTAATTTGGTTAGCTCATATATTTCTACATGATGCTCTTGTCCAATAAATTTAAAGGGATCATTGTTGAATGGCTCAGCCCTTATATTTGGATTATTTAGTATGGCCATTTGCCTAGTAATAGGCAACATGGATATGATAAAATAAAGTGACTCATTTAAAATGGAATTTTTAAACTAACAACACTAACCAAAGTGATTGAAAAATTCAAATTCTTAAACTAATTGCTTTGAGTTTTTGGGAAAACATTTTGATTTTTGGATGTATTAATATCCATTTTATTTAAACTCAAAAGAATTTGTTTACAAAGAAGGATATTTTAGCACATGGAAATAAAATGAAACAACAAACAAATTCCTACTTTAAACTATCAAGTAATTACACATAAATTTTGAAAAAATAGGATAAGGGTCATGAACAAAGTTTGGGCCTTATGATGTCACTTACTCATTTCTATTCTCAATTATGACCTAATATTTCAAGGCACTAACTATGGAGGATCCTACCATTCCCTTGGCCCACTAAGTCCTATTTCAAAGGTGTGTGTAAGGTAACTTATTGGTGCTAACTACTAACTAATCCACCAAAGTTGAATGACAAAAGATACTTTCCTAGGCTTAAAGTTTAAACAAGATTATCTAAGGGGAGTTTTATGAGATACCTTACAATACATTGAGGTCCAAAATTGTGGAATAAATAGATAAAGTGTATGCACGTTATTGGGTCTTTCCTTAAAGTTCATAAGACAACCATAGAGGTTTTAGTGTGTTGACAATTGATGATATCATATTTTAAGGCAACTATTGAAACCTTAAGTATTGCAGCATAAAATCCCCTCATGTCATAGTATTTTGTAACACACAACTACTTAGGCAATTTAAATAATTATATATCAATTTATATACCCCATCGGTATACAAGGTTTGGCATACTACATGTGGTGAAATCCATGGTCAATAGAGGCCCTAGAAAAATAAATAAAAAGTAAGTATTTGTTTCTGATTTTTATGTATCATCACCAATGTGACACCAAGGAAAGAGCATACGTAAACAAAAATTAGGTAACACAAAAAATTATGACATTATTTTTAATTCCCAATTATCATCACTAATTTGATGCCAAGGGAAGATCATACACAATTCCACAATTACAAATAGAATAATTAAAAATAATTAATTAACTCTAAACTAAAAAAGAGCATACACAAACACCACTTGGGTAACACAAAAAAAATTATGGAATTGTTTTTTTATTCCCAAGTATCATCATAAATGTGATGCTAAGGGAAGAGCATACACAATTTCACAATTAAAAACAAAATCCTTAAAAAGAAATAATTAGCTCTAAATCAAATGTGATCTAATTAGTAAAAACTTGAAACTTTGAATTGAAAGTATTAGTAGCAAAAGAAAAGAAATGGGTTTTTTTGCTTAGCCCTTTTGTGGAGTTTCTTTGACAAATGTTCTCCAAACAATTTGTTAAAGAGTTTTCTTTTGAATTTTTAAAGAAACCTCTATCAAAGTTATACCAAACCATAAAAACAAGAGAAAATAATAAACATCAATTGAAAACTAATTCTAAATGTAACTACAACAAATATGAGATAAAAAAAGATGAGGGAAAATCCCACTGGGCTTTCCAAAATGTATCAAGAAAATATAGAAAATCAAATAAGATAAAAAATCAAATAAGATAAAAAATCAAATGAAATCTTATTCTAAACTAACTTAACCTATAATAGAGGTACAAATGAAGGAAAAAAAACTAGATTATACCTTAGCATAAAATTAAGTTTCCTCCATTGTGATTTGAATTCAATTTGCTCTTCAAATTATGGTTTCTCACTCTTCCAACACAAGGGCAAAATGTGCAACATTATGGTATGCAATCACTTATAATCTCAACATAATAAACTTGGAAAGAAGAAGCTTGGAGATATAATGGTAGAATAACTTTGGGATGAAGAATATTGGCTAAATTGGAGGGAGAACCTCTAATTTATATAATTTAAAAATGGATGTGAACCATCTATCTTGAGATGAAGACCAAGGGATGAGAATAAAAGGTAATTTTAAATTCATAATAGGAATTTGAATTAAAAATTAGAGTGGAGAACATTGAGACTCACAAATTAATATAAAATTCATTTGAGAGGAAGATATGATATAAAATTAGTAAGTGGGTGTGAGGTGGATTATTAAATTGGATAAAATCAGATCATGGAAGATAATGGGAATAAAAGTGGATTATTAAATTAGATCATGGAGGACAATGGTAATAAATTTAGATTATTAAAATGGATCATGGAGGAAAATGGGAATAAAGGTGGATAATTAAATCCAAATGGAAGGGGACAGGTGGAGCCTTTGGTTATGTGAGGATAATTTTGTTTTCTTAGATTTATGAAAATTATGAATTTACAATATACATGGAATTTTTAATTAGAGAAAGATTATTTAATTAAATTTAGATTAATTTAGGGATACAAAAGTAGTGAATAGTGAATAATGAATAGTGATTATGAAAAATTAAGGGTGATTAAATAGGATTATAGATGATTAGGTATTTAGTGCAAAGAAGGTTAAAATCAACACAAATTGTTCAATTTTACGTGTCTACATTTTACCGCTCTTTGAGAAGTCTTTACGAGACATTGTCAAAGTAATGTCTTTTCAAAGAATGAAAAAGTTGATGAAAAGGTGGGAAAAAAAGATGAAGAAATAATGGATGTTATGATTTTATCATTTCTAACCAATAATCGAATGAGTTTGGATAGAAGAATAAGATAATGATTGGAACAAAATGAGGGACCCATAATGATGCCCCATTGAGTGTTTATGTGGTAAAGTGGAGGAACACTCAAAATGATCTAGTAGGAAAAATGATGAAGTCGTGATAATGAAGGTCATCAAAAAATTGAAGCACTAGAAATCAATATCATACTTGAAAGATTAAATCTGGTGTAAAATGATTTGCCCCTAGCTAAAAACTAGAGGATAGATAGGAAAAATAGTATTTCTTGCTCTGAAGATGCACACTTTGATGGTGTTTATGACTCAAGGGTCACATGATCAGAGGTGGGAATGATATATCACATTAAGTTAGGGTAATTAAAATAAAAAATATAAATTATCCGATTTGAGAGGAAGATTATATAAAATTGATAGTTACAATTAGTTGATTAAGATTGATAGCATTGCTATTAATTGGGGCTTGAATTTATAGTGAAAAACTATTTAAAAATATGAAAAGAATGGGTTGGAGGGAAAAAATTGCAATGGGAGGAGATATGTTATAGAGAGGATGAATTAAAAAGTGTAACTAGATGGAGAATGCATGGATGGTTAAACAACTACCTTGTGTTTATTTTTGCCTTGCTTTGGAATTCTAACATGAATAGGTGAGTAAGAGTGGAGCAACCTAAGTTTTAATTTATCATCAAATAATAATCACCATTGATATAAAATAACCATGATGAATATCTATTTTGATGCATAGGGATTAAAAATATTTTAATTTGTGTAAAATAGAGTACATAATGAAATGGAAAAATCATAATCACACTATAGTGTAATACACAAAATAATACTAACTCAAAACATGATAAAACTAAATAAAAACAAAAAAGTGGAAAGGAGATGAACCCAATAAAAAAATAAGAAAAGTATACACAAATAAAAATGATGAGTTGAAGATAAGAGAATTAAATCACAAGACATATGTGTTGTCAATTAGATTTTCACCCTTTCAGGAGATGTCTCATCTCTCCTCATCCAAGTGGAACAATTGAAACACCTCTAGGATGTGGGTAGCCTAAGAATGATGTGAATCTCTAGATAGGGCTAGCTCCCATGATGTACCACTTATAGACCACTACTAAACCTATGCTTGTGAGGGAAAAGGGAGAGAAAAATAAAATTAAACTATCCTAAAGGAGGTGATACACCAAATAATTTGATGAATACCAACCAATTTCATGTTACACATGGGAACAAGGTACTAACCAAACATACACTTCTCTAATTTACATCTTCTCAAATCAATATTTCATTATGAGGTTGTGATGAATGTTTAGGCTAGGAGGAATAGACAATAGGCCAAAATTGGCACCATTTCAATATAGTAAATAACTCAACCTTGAAACATCATAAACAACTTCACATCACCTGCAAGAAGAAGCTTTCTAACTGTAAATAGGTGAGAGAATGAGATACCAATGCTAAGGAAATAATAGTCATCACATAAGCAAGATCAATCATTCAAGTGAAAAACTATGAATAATCATGGAAGAGGTAAAAATTAGTAGTCTTTATTGATCCATGGTATAAAAATGAGCATGGCTTTATCATACTCATGTGGAGAATAATTTATAAACACTAAAATGGCTAGTTCCTATAGAACATGAGAGACAGAGGAGAGGAGATAAGTTCAAATGTCACAAGGAAACTTATAAAGATAATAAAATTAGTTACTTGTGAATGAGAATGGAATGTGAAATTTATCATGCAAATTTAGGAATCACAAGTTCACCCCAAGTCATGAAACTCTTGAAATGTGGCATAGGAATTCTCATTTTGAATAGGGAAACTGCCTTCATTATTCAACCCTATTTTAACTCCCCAAAACCAATTAGGGATAGGTATAATTATTTGAATGAGATGGAAGTATTTCAAACATTCCTCTCCATGCATTTTTTGTAGTCATGGTC
This sequence comes from Torreya grandis, assembly GCA_037957365.1. Taxonomy (NCBI): domain Eukaryota; kingdom Viridiplantae; phylum Streptophyta; class Pinopsida; order Cupressales; family Taxaceae; genus Torreya; species Torreya grandis. The sequence goes on along the minus strand of JARHVA010004328.1, from coordinate 1,493,165 downwards.
ATCTATAATCTTCTAGAAGTAAGCCATCACTACCTATACTCAAAATAAACTCCTCTTTCACACACCCCTCACACTTGGCCTCTAAAAGGCATAAGTTTTACATGAAAAATAATAAGAGGGAGTATATTATAATTTTAAATACCATCCATGGCCTTATAGGCATTAGGAACACCTTAAAAAGACTCTCACTTGAAGTTTTCACCCTTCTCACCATCATGTTCACTATACTAGTTTTGATTGGCTAAGATGAGAGATTTTATTGGAACACTTAGGAGTTTTTACAAGAACTTAAATGGACATGTGGAGTTATATTAAGTCTAATTATTCCTTCCAAAGTTTATTTCATCTTTTGAAACCTCCTAGAACATGTATGATGCATAAAACATTCAATAATACCCTATTTTATACCCTATCTATACAATTTTGTACAATCCAAAAGCATGAGGAGTAGATTGAGAGAGTCCCATACAACATCCAATCATAATTATAGGCAAAATATTACATTATATAAGCTTTCCATCTTCATTTACTTCATCAGGTCCTTATCCAAGGGTTTGTAAGGGTTTTAGGCCATTTCCACTCTTAAACTTTGTTCATAAGGATAGTACGTTGGAATTATAAAAAAATGACAATAATTATCTTTAAGGCCCTTGATAACACATCTAAACCTCTTGTATCTTCATGAAAATAATAAAAATATATATGAGCTACCAAACCTCTTGTATCGAGTTTATTTCTCTACTTTGCATAGGCCTGAGATGGTCTTAAGCCAAAAATGATTTCTCTATGGTTTATTTACATATCAATATCTTAGACACATCTATTATGACCCCATAAACATGTCTTGGTCGATTGAAATCCACTTATAGAGCTATATGTGACATTGGTCTCACATTTGGTCTTTAGGCCTAAACATGCCTAATAGGCTTAATTGTAACCCTTGGCGATTTAGACCTCCCTGTTGAGGTTACTTCTTATGTGATATGTTTCTATTTCATGGAAATTTTCACTTAAGTTATAAAAAAAGAGAGATAAAATAAACTTGATATGGGTATGGTTATAAATCCTATTTGTTTATCGATGTGTTGAATCAAAATATTATGAAGAGCTCCTTTTTGGCATGGGAAGAAGACCTGTAGATAAGAAAGTACTAAAGTAAACTTGTTTATTAGACAAATAGTTAGGTGGATTTCCTAGATATATCTATATCCTATAAGAAAGAGATTCCTTAGGGGATATCAATCCACATGTTTTAAATAATCAATTTTATAAACTAGAAAGAAGGCACTTGCATCAACAATCAAAAGGTACTAAAATCAAATACAAAAAAGCTTGTTAGAAAAATGGACTATAAATGATCTAATTAGTGATGGAATAATTAATAATAGTGCTAATGGGTTAGGGTATGATTAAAAAAATTAGAAGGGGGTCTGTGAGTGGTCAAAAACATAGAAAAGTGGATTTGGTTGGGTGTAAGTGGCTAAAATCAGCTTGCTAGTTTTTCTGCCATAGGTGACCATCATTGGTTGGGGTGATCATCAGTGATTAGGCCTAAACATAAATATTTGGGATATGACCATTGGTATTTGATTTTGTATTTATAATTTTGATCAATAAAAGATGGTGAGATTCCAAAAACGGATTTCGAGAATTGGCCAAAGGCTAGATTGATTTCAAAATGGAATAAAAACATGTGAATATTGACAAATAAGCACTTGTCTTACCAGAAGTTGATTGGCAAGTTCATGGCATAGTTACCATGTTGATGGAATTTGGCTTGATTCCAATAGAGTAATGGTACTTGAAATCTTGGTCGAGAGTAAATGTTGAGTTATCTCTCAATAAGATGGTTGATAGTGCTTGATAATGTTGATGATGTTGATTACCCTAATTGACTTACAAAAGAAAACTCTTAAGTGCCTGAGCTCCTGATAATTATTGTATATATATTTGACCTCTTATGCCTCTCTTTCTGATAGACATAAGCAAGAGGTGGAATTAAATGTGTAACTAGGTCATCTAAATATAATTTGTGTACAAAGGCTTAAAACATAAATTAGACAAGTTTATATTTAGAAAAGGGTTAGTAGAACTTGCATGTTCTTGATGAAGAGGTGGATCCTAATTGTCAATAGTCAAGGGTCCCCAAGGCTGACCATCGATGGTCAGGGTCCACATGGATAGGGTCCTAAAAGCTAAGGTCATTCATCTAGGTGCAATTGAATGTATATTGGTTGGTTTAGGCCATATAGGTGTAGGTTGGTCCTAAGAGGGTTTAGGGGTACTTCTTGAGCTACTTCGATATACAAAATCATAGGTCTCTAAATGTTTCCCTTTTTTGTTGTGTAGCTTGCATGAATGATCTATAAAACAAAAATGGAGTATGAGTCAAGGGTTTAGCTACCTCAAGAGTGAGAGGAGGTGTTCCACCTCAAATTGAGACTTGGTGAGGTGAAACTAAAGTAGGTATGGGTTTGATAAGTGGTAGATGGTGATTCATGAGGTGGTGATATGAGGTTGGGCATTTGATATACAAACATGTGCATAAAATGAAATAAAAGGAATGATAACCAAGATCATGTATAGATGAGGTTGTCAATGTTTATAAAAATAAGGGTTAATGCTAAGAAGGATAAGTAATGAGTGAACTACATGACCACCTATGGGTGTGGTAGTTTGGAACACTTGTAAATGCAAGTCTCCTAAGTGATCATTGTGTATTCAGTGGGTATCTAAGGTAGGAAGTGATCCTAGGGAAAATATAAATGGGTCAAGCATCATGAGTATCCAAGGTAGGAAGTGCTCTAGTGAGACACAAGTGGATCATTATGAATGAGGTGGCATAAAATGTGAAGAGGTAAACATGGCAATGTGGTCACTACAGTCGAAGGACTAGGAAATAAGTAACATAAAATTACTTGCCAGATGGGCCAAAAGAGACCAATCATGAGGTCATAAGTTGGTCAGGTTGGTGGGAGAAAGTCATCTTCAAAAGTAGCCAAGAGCCTGGGGTAAATTGCTTGAAATGTGGAGGTTGTAGGTAAAAGGTGAAATTGGGTTTCTAGGGTATCCTAACCATCGATAGTCAAGAACCCTAGATGGTGAGCATAGATGGTAAACCTGACCATCAATAGTTAAGGGAAGCCCTAAAATTCTAGGGGTAAAAGTAAAAAACAAAAGTTAATTTATCACTTTTAATGTTTGGCTTTATTTGACCGAGCTCTAGGTTATTTTGGCACTTTATGAGGAAGGTGCATGCTGAGGTGGATGTTATTCACGAGATAGAGGTGCTTGGTATATTTTGTGGGTCTAGGATGTAGGGAGCATGAGGACATGGATGGGCACTTGATCGAGGGCTCAGACCATAGAGGAGGTCACAAAATGAGGTAGGAGGTACAATAAATTGGTAGATAGGTTTGATTTTCATTTACTTGTGTTTGCATGGGGGGTAGGTATATAAATTTATTATTTGGGATTGTATGACCTAAGTAGGGTTTTGGGAAAATGGGGTGGCTAGAGCATCAAATTGATGGAGTGGGTGGTTGAATGGGTAGTAGGTTAGTTGGTTAGAGTTCTTAGGCTAGTTGTATGTTGAATTGGTTCCTTGTGTAGGGTCCTGGTAGGTTTGGGTGTTCTAGCCATGGAACACCCATAGGTGACCATCGACGGTCTATGGTTGACACCCTAAGAACTATGGGTCCCCAACCATTGGTGGTCAGTATGACTACTAATAGTTATATAGGATAAGTTATCCTTTGGTAAAAATGTCTAAGTGTTGAGGGCTTACTTGAGGATAATATAAGGTGAATTTCTTAATAGTTAGGTTAGGGTAGGGGATTAGGTTCAAAATTTAGTCAAATGGGTTGGTTTCTATGATCAAGTCTAGAAAGCTAGGGTTAGGGGTGTATTTAAATGATATGTTAGGCTAGATTAGTTAGGGTCTAACCCAAGTGATTTGATTTGGTGCAAGCTCAGGAGTAGATATAGATGTGTGATTGTGTGTCATAGATCTTCCCTACATTGCTCGAGGGGATGAATGTTGATGATTGGGCACATATGGAGGTAGTAGGGCTAGGAGGGATGGGACATTACCAGCACATGCCTAGGGATGCATCCATAATAGTAGCACTAATTAAGGGATGGGATCCCATTACTAACAACTTATTTCTACTAATTGAGGAGATGACTATTTTCCTAGAAGATGTCCATAGGATCACTTGGCTCCCACTACATGGCATGGGATGAGTATGTTGAATATCTATATGGAGATGATAGTGACTAGGTCCACTAGCACTTTGGAGGATTTAGTTATATAACACTATACAAGAGGGCTCCTGAGGAGATGAGACTTATGATAATGCTAATGATCACGGTTAATTGCTTTGGGGTTCTAGATTCTAGTAGTGGGAGATTCCCCTATTTATTAGTAGCTATTTTGGTTGATTTATTTCTTGGGAAGATAGTATTTGGGTGGGTCCTAGTGCTATTAGTTTAGATTTATATATATTTATGGGGATTCAAACACTACAAGAGGTATGGCATCAATGTGGGCATGGTTTTACACTATTGGGCTTACAAGCACATCTAGGTTTTGAGGCTTATGGGATTGCCATGGATGGGTTACACATAGCTAGAGTTCCCTATTGGCTCTATGAGGTGGAGGGATGATTATGCTACATTAGGAGCTAGAGGTGGAGCACATGACATTGAGTGGTTAAGGGCTACCCTAGGTGGATTGGTAGCTACAGGCATCATATGGAGATCATACCTATAGTTCCTTATCTCACCAAGCTATACGAAAGCAACCCTCACTATACAAAGTTATAATTAGAAAGTGGACCATCAAGAGGGTGATGTTGGGTTTATTATTTTTGATTGAGTGTGGTGCCAATTCAGCATGTTATAGGGTGTACCAGGTCTGCATCCATGGTATAAGAGGCAAGAATTAGAGGTTTAATTATCAATGCCCTAACCTGTTTAGATAGTTTTATATGGTGGCTTTGAGGAGCTTCTTATTATGGCTCCCATAAATAATGTAGGGTACACATATGGATACATGGATTGGTACCAGCCTATCTATACAAGTGTGGATGTTGGTAGAGATGATAGAGGGGTGACATCAATGGTTGTAAATCCAATTGGCTAGGGTGGATAGGTAGGGGAAGCATTGGTCATGGCCCAGGCTCAAGTACAAACTCTATAAGGATAGGTGGCCACATTACAAGGCTAGATTTAGGAATTATAATGTCAACTTGCCACCATCATAGGTGAGAGATATTTACTCAAATAGAGGATTGGGGTAGGTGTAGCAGTAGTAGGAGGGACATCAGATATAGTGCCTTGAGCACACTATCTAGCTACCATGGTAGAGATTATATATTATGAGGTGATGGTATTAGACTAGCTTCCCTAGGCCATGAGGTATGTAGAGTATCGAGTGAGCTTGGTTGGTGGGCCATCAAAAGCTATTGTAGGTCAGTGGGATTCTATAGTTGGATAGGTAGGGGTACCATGGGGACCACCATTGGGTACAAGTAGAGGCATAGATGGGGCCAATGGCAGTGGTGCAAGCTCATAATTATGTTGATATATGTTATTTTAATGTATTATTTTGATACTATCTTATGTGTTGATGTAGAGAGATGTATATGTTTTTGAAAGAGCCTAACATATCATGACATGTATTTTTTTTATGATTCAATGTATATGATGGATGCTTATGATGTTATATACGAAGTTGCTTGTGGTTTGTGATTGTGTCTTATGTTTTTAGCTCATGTTTATGATGTTTCACTTAGTAGCTTAGGCATATGATGCTAGAAAGTTAGTTATGATGATCTAATTCTACTCATGGTTATGATAGGATATGTTATAGATGGATACATGTTATGGATTTATTTATGGTTATATAGTTGAAATGAAAAATGGTATATGCCCTGATGTTTTGTTCATTGATTTGGTTTATGCTTGTGATGGTGTAATGACATGATTATAGGTGTATATGATGTGATTGATGTTCATGGTTTATTATGATATGTTTATGTTGTGTTTAAATTATTAATAGATAGATACCAATGCTTATTGATAGAGTTCATGATGTTTATGCTTTTGATGTGATGCTTATTATTCATGTGCATAGTGATAGGCATACATAAATTAATAATAAATAAGAAATGGAACATGATGCATTTTCATTGGTAAAGATCGACACAAAACCCAAAGGTGGATTGGCTTAGTGAAAATAAGCCTTTCCAATGCTTTGCATTAGAATGCTAATGTTGATAGATAGGGATCTGGATTACATTATGTCAAGTAAGCTCATAATCCCATGTATATGAGCTGTGGAGGGAGAATGGGTGAAAATGGAATCATTAGTGAGGCTAGTATGCCTTTTCTGTAGGTGTCAAAAGAGGTAATATAAACAAGTCTATGTCCATATATAAAGTCTAGATTGATTGATGCAAGAAATATACTAAAGAGAGCTGATTGTGAATTTCCAAGAATATTTCTATTATGAGAGATGATTACAGCTTTAAAATTTATTTTACTCTTGCTTTTTCTTTTACTTTTGCTTTTGCTTAAGGGTCGGGGAAGTTGATCGATGCAGGAAGGTTCCAAGAAATTATTAGCTTTGACTAACGCTTTACTTAGCCATCCTTCAAGGGGGTTGTCTAAGTTTATGTGTTTAGTTTAAATGCTTTTGATATTTTTCCTTCAAGGAAGTAGTTTGTGAATGCTAAGAATGACCCATGATTTGTATATTGATATTTGATATTGCTTTTTACTTTTGTTTTATTTTGTTTGATATAGACTTTCCCATACATACCCAATGGATTACCTTTATGAAGGTAAAAATAAGATGACATGAAGGTTCAATAAGTGAAAAATAGGTATAGGTGACAATGACCATAAGAACAAATCTCAAGGAGATGGGAAGTACTGTGAGAATGATGTCATAGATAGCCATAGTACCCATAATTCAATATTGAGATATAATTGTGACAAATAATCACATGATTAAGTTTTAGTTAGTTACCTTTTAAAAAAAGGGAAATGAAATTGGCTTCAAGAGATGAGCTTAAGTTATACAAATAATTATTGTGATCCCTATCTAACAATAAAAGGGATGCACATGTGAAGCATTGAGAGGCTCAAGTTCTAGTTTGCCTTCAAAAGAGGATAAATGATAAGCTCCTAATCCATATTTAGGGTAATGATGTAGGGTCCAAGCCAATTAAAATCAAATTTTCCCCTTTTGCTTTTCTCCATATTAGTTACATGTTGGTTTTCCTTGAGGAAAATGTCTCTAATGTTGAATTCTTAGACTTTTAGGTGTTGTTGATAGGCTTGTTTGATTTGTTCTTGATAGACATGAAGATCAAAAAGAATGGCCAAATGAAACTTGTCAAGTAGCTCAAGTTGAGATAAACTTAATAAATTATAATCATTTTACAAAAAGGGTCATGCAAGATATGTGAAGAGATGGTATTTGGACTTCAAAAGGCAATACAACCTCAAATCCAAACACAAGAGAAAAAGGTGTAGCACCTATAGGAGTTTGGATGTTAGTGAGATATACCCATAAAGTGAGAAGAATTTGCAAGTGCCAATCCCAACCTGAGGAATTAACCATTTTGGTAAGCATATTGTTAAGGGTGTTGTTAGAGGTTTTAACTTGTCTATTTGCTTGTGGGTGATAAGGTGATGAAAAGCTAAGTTTAATACCAAATACGTCACAAAAGCCTTGAACTTGTTTGTTTTAAAATATTTTCCATTATCAGTGATGCTCTTTTGGGTAACACCAAAATGATAGATGATATGGTGGGTAATAAATTTGATGATCTTTTTACCTTTTATTAAGATAAGAGGAATAGCCTCCACCCATTTGGTAAAATATTTAGTTACGATAATGATATAATGATGTCATTGTAAAGATTGGGGGTTGATTTCATTGATAAGGTCTAGACCCCATTGTGAAAAGGGCCAAAAGTCTATATAAATAGGAAGACTGTTTCTTGGGGTGTGATATAAATTAGCATATTGTTGACACTTGACACACTTTTTCACATAATTGTAGTAATCCTGGTTAAGGGTGGGCTAGTAATATCCTAGGTAGAGGATGCATTTAGATAAATCAATTCCACAAAAGTGGACACAATAGATACCCTCATGTGTGTCTTTGATAGTGTGAGAGGCTTCTAGACTATGAAGGCATCAGAATAGGAGGCCATCAAAACTATGTTTATACAAAATTCTACCTAAAATGGTAGAATGGGAGGTACTCTAGATAAATGACCAATAAGAATTTTGAGAGAGTCTAGAGGGAACCACACCAAGGTGAAGGTAGTCAAAATTATGTTGATACCAAAGGTCAGGTAAGATCTCCTCCACACTAAAGATGGTTGGGGTGTCTAATTTGGTGGAGGGCTCAGTGAGGTCATGGGCAATGATTAATAGTTTCGAGTATGAGGGTACTGACAGGATTTGAGAGGTGAGTGAAGCCATGGTATCATAAAATTTATTGGTAGATCATGGGGTGGTTTGAATATGGTAGTTTTCAAATGATGCTAAAATCTCTATAACTAGTTTTTTATATAGCAATAAAACTTAATTATCACATTGGTAAATGTCAGTGACTTGGTTGACCATAAGTTGGGAGTCATCAAAGATATTTATTATTTTAACTCCCAAGGATAAGGTAGTTTAGAGGCTTATCACTAGGTTTTCATACTCAACCATGTAATTGGTACAATAAATTTTGAGTTTTAATGATAAAGGGAGTGGTTCACTAATAAGGGGGATAAGGATGATACTGGCTCCCCCACAACACTGACATTTGGGACCATCAAAAAATATGGTTACTTGATTAGTGAAATATGATTGAGATAGGCTTGCAATTGACTTATCTATAAACTCAAGAGGAAGAGGTTGGTTTTTTGTTATGGGTGCCTCATCTAATTGGTTAGTAATGACCTGCCTCTTGATTTATTTCTACTAGAGAAACTCAAGGTCAAACTTAACTAGAAGCATGAAGCCATATGCTAGTTTTGGTATGATTTATAGTGCATGTACTTGATCAGATCATTATTAGTTATGAAAAATGTTTTATGGTTAAGAAGGTAGTAGTGAAGTTTGGTGGCCATGAAGACTAGAGCCAAGCATAATTTCTCAATATGTGTGTACTTAGTCATGTACTTGATAAGCCTGTGGATAATGTAATAGATGGATTGCTCATTATGTGTGTTCATCTCAATAGAAAGCATTGCCCCTAAGGAATGGTCAATAACAGATATGTAAAGGTAGAAAGGTTGGTCATCCTTAGGAGGTATGAGGATAGGTGGAGACATAAGGTACCCTTTGAGTGCATCAAAGGATTTTTGACAATAAACATTCCACTTGAAAGAGATTTCATTTTTCAAGAGGTGATGTAAGGGTTGACACTAATCGAAGAGCTAGGAGATGAAGCAATAAATGGATTGAAGATTTCCTTATAAACTATAGAGTTGTTTAAGATTAGTTGGAGGTAGCATCTTGAGGATGGATTTAAAATTGGTTGGATCAACCTTTATTCCTCAAAGGGAAATGATGAAGACAATAAGTTTGCTTGATAAGACCCCAAAAATACATTTCTTAGGATTTAGGTGGATGTGATAGTGGATAAGTCACTCAAAGATAATCTTGAGAATGGCTAAATGGTCTTTGCAAAGCTTGGACTTCTTGATAAGGCCATCCACATAGTCTTCAATGATTGTATGGATAAGGTCATGTAAAATATAGGTCATGGCATGTTGATGGTTTGCTTCAATGTTATTAAGACCAAAGGGCATGACTCTATAAGAGAAAGTCCCCCATGGGGTGATAAAGGTAGTTTTGTGTTGATCTTTAGGGTAATCAAAATCTGATTATAACCCAAGAATCCATCCATGAGGAGACAACATTTCATGGCCTTCTATAAGATCAAAAAAATTGGTCAATGCTAGGTAGAGAAAATTCATCCTTTAGGAAGGTGAGGTTGACATCATGAAAGTCCACACTAATACATAATCCCCCTATGGCTTTAGTGATAGGCACAATGTTTGAAATATATTGGGGATAATTGATGGGTTGAATGAAGTGGATAGAAAGGAATCATTAAAGCTCTTCTTGACAAAGAGAGCTAAGGATGAATTTGGTGGATTTTTTATTTGAAAATTTTGGTGTCATGGTTAGTCACAATGTTGTGGGTGGTAGTGGCTAGGTCAATACTAAGAATGTTAGTATATGACCAGATGAATGCAATATTGTGGTCTTGGAGGAAGGTAGATAAGTCTTGTAGTTCCTCAAGGGTAAGAGTTTGGCCAAGTTTGATGACATGGGGGTTATCTAGAGTGCCTATGCCAATGTCTGTGTTAGGATCATTCAACATGGTTGAGGTCTTTGGATGTAAGGATTTATGGATGAAAGAATCAAGTGCACCAAGGTGGGTGAGAATATAATCATCATCCTAGCACTAGATGGTGTGAATGGTAGGAAAGTCTTCTCCCACTAACTCAGGATGGATCAAAGGGATGGATATGGGTACCCCTTATCTTTTATAAGTGAGGGGACTGAGGGTTATCATGTTGATAGAAAAAAATTTAGGTGGGATGATGTCTTTATCCTCACACTTGGTGGAGGGGTTGTTGGTGAGAAAGGGGTTTCTTCTTCAACAATGGTAATGGTAGGTTGTTTATATTTCTTCTTATTGGGTAGAATAAATCCAAGGACATGTTTCTCATGAGGATTTTGGGTCTCAATCAAGGTCAACATGTGTGGGCCATGCTCATATCATCCTAAACCAAATCCCTTCTAGGCGCATTTGTGAGGGCATAGTTTGGTGATGTTAGGGTTGTCCAAGTAAGAGAATTTAGAGGTGAACAATTGAGGTGAGGGGTGGGTGGTGGCAATGTCAAGTGGGTTTTCAATTACCCCATATATAAAGTGGGTTTGAAATCTAGGAGGTCATAAAGGACTAATGGCTCTAATGTTGGGATTGTAACCTAGTTGATGGTTGAGCTTTTTATATTCTTGACGAGTTTGGAAGGCATCAAGGGTGAGGTGATGGTATTCTCCAAGGGTAAGGTATTGGAAGGTTGGTTGTAAGAGATTGGTGATGGGTATTTGGTTAGTATGAATAGATGATATATTAGTTGCATTAGTGTAAGGGGAAGTAAAGGCTTCATCTTCCATGGGTGATGGCTTGGTGGTAAATTCTTATGGTGTTTTGGATGGAGGTAGAAGAACATCATTAAGTTAGTAGGTTATATTACATGCTATAAAAGGGTGAGGGTCAGATTTTATGGTGATAACTTGAACTTCATGTTCAAATTTGACACATCAATGGAGGGTGGAGGGTACACAACCCATGGTATGGATCCAAGGTCTCCTTAGTAAAAAATTGTACTAGAATTCACCTTCAACCAAATAGAAAAGTTTAGGAAGCATGTGAAGTCTTATACAGATGTGAAGGTTGACAATTCCCAAGATGGTGGTCATAGTGTCATTAAAGGATCTAAGGATTGTTGAAGTTGTGGACATGACATTGTTTGGTAGCGTGATCTAGTCATAGTAATGGGTGGTAATAAAGAGAGAAGGATCTAGGTCCTCAGGGTAGATAGAAGGTATCTACAAGTCCTTGAAGGTAATAAGGGTGTAGAGTTAGAGAGCACCAATAAAGGCCTCTATAGGTTGGGAATCCCTAGTTATACTTTAATGGCTCACATAGCCTCAATCATGGCCTGAAGATGGTGGGGTGAGGAGGAAATGAGCTCATAAAGGCTCATCTTAGTTAGGGTCTAATGAAGTTATTTCAGAATGAACCTCTTGATGGATTTAGAGGGGTTAGACTTTGATGTGCATAAGATGATAAATTTTGGCTTCGTTAAAGATGTTAAGGTTTGGATCTAGTTTGGTTTAGGATGAGTTTTTGGGTATGTCTCAAAGTGAAGATAGGTAAAACCCTAGCCATATGGCCATTTCATGGTTTGGCCTCTCTGGTTGGTTTAAGTCAAGGTTTAGGTGTAGGCTTGGAATGGGTTAGTTCCACTTTAAAGGATGGGTGGCCAAACTCTAAGAATGGAAGGAACTAAGGTTTTCAAAGGGTTTGGTTACTGACTTGACTACTTGAAGTGTGATTTCTTTCATTGGTTGAGAAGGTGTGGGGTTGGTAGAAGTTTTGATTGGTATAAGAGGTGGTGGAATGGTGGTAGATTGGTTGGTTGAAGGTATGCTAGAAGGTTCAAGTTTTTTGATGTAAGGGAGCCCTAAGTATTGAAAAAAAGTAGTGTGATCCATTTCTAGCTTTAGGGAAAATTCAAATTTTTGCACTAATGTAGAAAAAGGTTTGTGTACTAGTTTTGATCCATGTGTAGTGGATGCAAAAGATAGACTTGTAGGTTGGGGAAGATGGTTGGTAGATTGGTTGATTTATTGATGTGAGGGATGTAAGGCTGAGATAAATGGATCATCCATGGAGGTGTTGATAGAAATTATTCTCTTTTAGGAACAATATCCATAGGAGTAGTGGTTTGTTGGGTAGTTGGTAGAGGTGGTAAATCATGAACGTTTATTTGTCTAGGTGTGCTAGTTGAGGTAGTATGTGATGATTCCAAAGCTTATATGAGGGTAGATAGGGAGAAAGGAACTTATTTGGTTTAGATATCCAAAGGAGGAGAAGGTGACTCCATTACCTCAGTAAGTGAGGTAGGGGAGGAATAAGTAGATTGGATGATTGGGTCCTCATGGGTAGGTGTATCATAAACCATGTTGACAGTGTGGGTATCATGAGATCATTTGAATGATGTGTCCTCATTTTTTATAGAGGAATGGTTGGGAAAATGTTGCCTAAATATGTCAAGAGCTTGATTTTGAGGGGCATTGGGGTTATCCAGAATGATTTCTCCCTTGTAAATGAGGCTTTGGAAAACATTCTTAAATGTATTACATTGGCTAATATCATGTCTAATTACCTGATGAAAGGCACAATGGTCATTCTAATTGTACCAAGAAGGTGCTGGATGAGAAGAATCAAAATTTTGGGGAGTTTTGATGGGCAAAAGTTGTATAAGATTATCTTTCAATATCTTTTCTATAACTAAGGTGTAAGACTCTCAAAGTGGAGTGAATTATTTTTGGTTACTTTGGTTTGGGTTCTATGAGCATTGGTTAGAAGGATTGGGAGAGTTTTGTTGAGTGATATTATGTGGTGGGGCTACCTTAAGGATAACTATATTCATAGTCCCCTTGATATTAGTCCTAGAGTTAGCTTGATTATTTGTTTTGGAGGAGGAGACTTTGGTGGTTTTGAAGGTGGAGTTCTTGTTTTGTAATTTTAGTTTACCCTCATCTATGGTTCAGTTCTCTAGATTATGTACCATTGTAAAAGCTTCATCAAAATTTTGAAGCTTTGGACACATAATGTAAAAGATATATGTTTTGTGTAAGCCCATGTAAAAATTTATATAAGTTTGTGTTGAGGTAATGAGAATGAACATTGATTAATCAAGCTTCTCTAATAGGTGACAAAGTCAGCAATGGACTCGTCATCAAATTTCTTGATAGAATAGAGGTTGGTGATAGAGATCTTCTTGGAAATGTTGATGGAGAAGTGATCCATGAAGACCTATGTTAGTTGTGTGAACTAAAGTATGGAATCCTTGGTAAGGGCACTACACTAGTCGAGTATTGGACCAGATAAAGACATGGGGAAGGTTCAAAGGAGAAAGGCATCATCATAAGCAATCATGTAGCATGCATGCCTAAAATCCCTAAGGTGTTTTTGGGGGTCCTCTTTGATTTGAAATTTGGTAAATTTTGGAAGCTCCCATTGAGGAGGGTAGGGTTTGATAGGAACCAAGGGATGAATACACTCATTACAAATCTAATCATGGGATAAGATGTTATGAGCCCTCAAAATGGATGACTAAAAGTTGGCTATCTTGTCTATGAGCATTTTCATTAGGTTAATTTGAGGTGGTGTACCAAAAGGATTGTAAGACTGGTATTGTGGTTGAGGTTGGGCAACATATTGGTAATTGTTTTGTAGTTGAGAGGCTACGACATATTGGAATGTGGAAGCTAGAGGTTGGGTAGAGTAGGTGGATGATGGTAGTTAGGTAGTAGGTACATACCCTTGTAAGTTAGGTATGTATCCTAGGTTGGGTATAGTGGATACCTGTTGAGGGTTTATTATGGATTGGGCATGTATGGTTGTTGGGTTGGTAACAAGAGGGGAGGTAGTGACCTTCATGCTAATAGGTAGTGAAGTGGAAGGAATAGGTACCCCTAAGCTTGGAAAAGGGGTATTGACCAATGGGTTGGGTTTGATAGAGGAAAGGTTGGTGGTGTTGATGGTAGATGTTCTAATAACAAGTGGAGTGTGATGGGTTGATGGTTGGGTTGTTCCCAATGTAGAGGAGTCATTTTTAGGGGTGTAAAGTGTAAGGGTAGTGGTTGGTTGGATAGGTTGGTTTATCGATGTGGTGTTAAAGGGGTTAGTGGATGAAGATACCTAGGTGGTTAAAGGTTGGGTGGTGACTCTAGTAACAAGAAAATTCCCCATAAGATGGGATAACATGCCATAAGGAGGATCATTAGATGGGGTTGAAATTGGGGCATGATGAGGGGATGTATTAAGGTAGTGTTGAAGGTATACTTGGTTATTGTTTAAATAAGTTAAAAATTCCCTGTTTCCTTGGGGAAATACTCAAGGAAAAGTAAGGCTTCTAATTGGATGGGGTGAATCTTCTACCTCAGATACATACTCCATAAATGAGGAGGTAGAGGAGGCTATTTGATTTTTCTCTACTAGGTCTCTTCACTACTAGTGAGTGAGAACCATACAAGAAAAAAGGGAGAGAAAACAAAAACAATCTCACGACTCAAACAAGAATAATAAAATAAAATGATCAAGGTAATCAAGACATACACTATGAAGTGTGTTTAATCTTAGAGGTTAGTTTTAATCTCTCTTTTGGATTATACCTTAGTTTAAGAGTATGTGTGATAGAAGTTGGCTTGTAGATCAGGTACTATAAAAGTAGTCTATGGTTGGTTTTGGGTTATTTATGTGCTCAAAATAATCTATATTGGAATCAATACATGGTTTGGTATTGGGGCTTACCCCCTCACTTCATGATCCCATAGTGATAAGAGTGTTAGGTGGTTAGCCAATATATATTGATATCCAAAGTTTGTACTCAACTAGAGAGTTGAGTTGGTTTTAGCCTTTATAATGACCTCTAAGTAGGATTTTTGGGAAAGGGTAAGGTCACTGTTAGGTGATGAAATACCATTCAGGCCTTGTCTCAAATTTTTTTGATGTTTGATTGATTGTGTGGTTTGGCTAGTGTGTGTAGCAAAAAGTAGTGATATGATAAGGTTATTATGCTTTAATTCAAAGTAAACTAATGTTAAAATCAAGAAATATATGTATTTGTTTTTAATCCTAAGAGAGATTTTAGTTTCAATTATGAGCAGAGATAGAGAGAAAAGAATACATATGAAAAAAAAATGTGAGTAAAAACTCTAGGT
This sequence comes from Torreya grandis, assembly GCA_037957365.1. Classification (NCBI taxonomy): domain Eukaryota; kingdom Viridiplantae; phylum Streptophyta; class Pinopsida; order Cupressales; family Taxaceae; genus Torreya; species Torreya grandis. The sequence goes on along the minus strand of JARHVA010004328.1, from coordinate 1,477,616 downwards.
CCCACTAGGCATGCCATAATGTTTCATGTAAAATTTCACTTAGTTTATAAATAAAAAGAGAAAAGAAACTTGATATGAGTATGGTTGGGAAACATTTTTGGTTGTACATGTGATAAATCAGAATATTATGAAGAGTTCCTTTTTATCTTGGGAGGAAGATCTATAGATAAGAAAACACTAAAGCAAACTTGTTTGTTAGATAAATAGTTGGCTAGATTTCCTAGTGATAGCTAGATCCCAAAAGTAAGAGCTTCCTTAAGGGTTGTAAATCCACACATTTTAAATAATAAAGTTGCTAAACTAGAAATAAGGTACTTACATCAATAATCAAAAGGTACTAAAATTGAATACAAGAAAGCTTGTTAGAAAAATAGACTATAAATGATTTAATTAGTGATATACTAATTAAAACTAGTGTTAATGGGTCAGGGTATGCTTCAAAAAATTAGAAGGGGATCTATGAGTGGTCAAAAACATAGAAAAGTGGATTTGGTTGGGTGTAGGTGTGTGAAATCAGCTTGTTTTTTTTCTACCATAGGTGACTATCAGTAATTATGGTGACCATTAGCGTTTAGGCCTGATCATCGATGGTTGGGATATGACCATTAATGGTTGACTGTGTATTTCTAGGTTTGATCACTGGAAGATGACAGGATTCCACAAATGGATTATAGGAATTGGGAAAGGGATAAATTGATTATGAAATGGAATAAAATAACATGAATATTGACAAACAAACACTTATCTTATTAGGAGTTAGTTGGTGAGTGGGTGGCATAGTTAGCCTATTGGTGGAATCATGCTTGATTCCAATAGAGTAATAGTACATGAAAGCTTGGTTGAGAGGTGATGGTAAGTTGTCTCTTAATAAGATGGTTTATAATGCTTTATAATGTTGATGATGTTGATTAACCTGATTGACCTATAAAATAAAACTCTTGATTGCTTGAGCTCCTAATAATTATTGTAGATAGATTTGACCTCCCAGGGTTCTCTCTCTTATAAGCATAAGTAATAGGTGAAATTGAAGGTGTAATTAGGTCATCTAAATATAATATATGCATGCAAAGGATTTCAATGCAAATTAGACAAGTTTATATTTAGAAAAGGGTTGGTAGAGCTTGCATGATCTTGGTGAAGAGGTGGACCTTGATCATCAATAGTCATGGTCCATAAGGATAGGGTCCTAAAGGCTAGGATCATTCATCTAGGTGCAATTGAGTGTAGATTGGTTGGTTTAGGTTTGATAGGTGTAGGTTGGTCCTAAGAGGGTTTAGGGGTACTTCTATGGATACTTTAATGTTTAAAATCATAGGTGTGTATGTTTTTTATGTCTATAATTTCCATTCTTTCCCTAGGTGTGTTTAAACTTTATACACATTTTTTCAAAGTCTAAACAAGTCCTAACTCATCCTTTTGTCTCCATTCTCCAAAACTACTAGTTTGTGCATAAAAGGAAGCACCCTCTATCTGAGATAAAATAAAACATTACAAAATATAACTAAGATCATTTAGTCATGGAGATATGTTTTCAATTTTAACCTTGGGTCTTGGTTACCTTCTTTAGAGCTCAAAACCTATAGGTTTTACTACCTATAAATAATGCATAAAAGTGTGACTTTAGGCCTTATAATAACCATATTCCATTAATCATCTTACCTACATTCTTTTAATCACTTCCTTTTTATGTAAAGGCTTCAATATAAGGTCATCAAGATTCATAAAGGGCATTGGCTACCTTGTTGTATATCATCCACAAACTAGTGAGGTCCTCTATTTTATTCTTTTAGGGAAAGTGTCCCTGAATACAGTCAATATTTCTTTGATCATGATTTACAACCTCACCTATTAACTTCAGGATTCAATCATATTTGTCATACTAACAAGCCATCCCACAAACCTCATGGAAGCTCCCAAGCATACTAAAACTTCTCTAATCAACATTCTCAATTTTCTGCTAGTGCTACCTATAGGTGGTCATTTTCGTATATATGCATTATGTACAAACTTGGGAAGTATGCATTATGTTTGGCCTTTAATGAGTTTTAGACCAATCTCAAACATTACAAAATATAACTTTTTCATAGTCAAGAACCCATCTCAACTTAAAAATCCTTCACAACATGATGAGTCCTATGAGGGAACATGTAGGTGAATGTTGAGTTGTAAGCAGGCAGTATGTGTGAAATGGTATGAGAAGTGATATCATGAATTTTACCTCATGACTAACTCCATCATCTTTAAAAGGGATCAAAAAATATATTATTATATAAAAGTCTTCAGGAAAGTTTCCACACCTTGTTTCAATGTTTAAAAACCTTTCAAGTACCTGTAGGTACTCATTTCAATAGTGGACTATATGCAAATGTTGTACATGATTGAAACAATCAATCTTTATTTCACCATATGGAATATTAAATTACTAACTCATGATGCTAAAGGATAGATCAAGGCCTTAAAACCTTCATGACACCTTTATGAACAGGCCATATAGGTTTCATACATGTGCTTCAACAATGATTATAAGTAAAAGTGAGCAAATAGTTGATTGTATGGTGTTCATGACTACAGCCTTATGGAGCATTACCTTCAATAATTATATTGAAAGTTGAGGGGTTAATAAGACATTTAAGACATGGTAAAAAACTAATTTCCACCCCCTAGAATCACTACCAAAGCATGAGAATCTTGAAAATGCTTGAAACCTACCTGTTACATAGAAAAGTGTTTTCTCCTACAACTTGAGATACTTGGCTTATCCAAACACATTTAAATGTGAAACTAAACATAGATAAAATTGGATAAGGGATCTAAAATAATCTAGAATCAGCCTTAGTATCTGGATTGTGTAGAACCATCCAAATAAGAGCAAAACCTATAAGGTGCATAAATTAGTAAACAAAAAACATAGTCAACTTGTTAGGGATGATTCATAGATCAAAGTTGAACAATCCTTGAAATATTTTTATTTAAATTTATATCTAAGTTTAATTTCACATTCAAAATGTGTTTAACTTCTCCAATTGTCTGTACCAAGCAAAAACCTACTGACCACTTCTATGTATAGGTGAAAAAGGAGCAAAATGGTTTTAGGCATTTTTATCACTTTTAGAGTAATTCAAGCATATAATTGAGTCTTACTAATATGAAGAGTCATTCCATGACCTTCTCACATGTGTCACCTTCTCTCATGGGTTGTACAAGTGCTAAACTCTTCCTCTTTTTAAGAAAATTGTCATTTCTTCTAAAGAACCTACCACTTTTTGGTTATAAATATTTGATTAAGAAATAATAGGACACATTTCATGTAACATCACCTTTTTATACCTTCACATTTCCTAAAGAGGTCGTACAATTCATTTAATGCTCCATTTTAACCCCCAAACTGACTCAAAAGGACATAAGGACTAAAATGACTAATGACCAAGGATAATATGATATTGCATTACATAACATGGATTATAATATACCCAATAACAAAATATTATACCCATAAAACATTTAAAAAATTAATTTTTTATTGATATGGGTCCCAATTTGACCTATAGGGTCACATTTGGTCAACAATATGATAAGAAAGCCAATAGTAAATAGTTGTAACAAAGATAAGCTCATTAGAATCACAATAAACATAAGTTAAAACATAAACTAAATAAATCAACAACAAAAAAGGAATCAAATGATAGGAGTAACTTCTTAGTCCAGGGTTGAGACTTTTGGTAGCCAACATCATTGAATGATAGATGAGGATGCTCAGAGATTACCATGTAGTTTCAGATATAAATGAGAATAAGGGAAATCATAGTTTCAATGAATGATGATGATGGAGATAGTACCCTAACTAACCTTAGGGACCCCATGCCCCTGAGCATTGCTTACATAGTCTAAACACTCTTACCATTGAAAATGGTGTGAACACTCATGATAATAGGGATAGACTTTAGGCCATATGCAGTTCTCCTAGAAAGGAGAAGAATAAAAATGAAATGAGGGAATTATAATAAGAAACAAATAGAGGAAAGTTAGATGAAAATGTATCTACAAAATAAGGAGAACATGGTTAATAATAAGACTTAAAAAAATAAAAGAGCCTAATGAAGAGACAAGGAGAGATAATGAGTGGTCACCTAGTTAGTGATGATATAATCACAATTTCCACATCATAAAACACAAGAGAGAGATAATATACTAGTGGGCACTCATATAGTGACATATATAGTCATGGTGTGTACCTCATCTAAGGTAAGAGAGGGATAAGAGATGAGTGGGCACTCATATAATGACATATACAATCAAAATGTCCACTTCATCTAAGGTAAGAAAGAGATAACATATGAGTGGACACTCATATAGTGATGTATAAATTCATAGTGGCCACTACATCTAGGGATAGAATATGACACACTAGGAAAATGAAGGAATATGGGTACACTAGCTATTGATGGGGAGACAAGATGAACCTAGAGATCATATGAATGTAGAGAAGAAACATTAGGTTATGGATATCAACACAAAGGTAACTTTGAGAAAACAACCTTAAGATTAGGTTGGTTAAATGGTTTGATAATGGGAAAAGGGTTGGAAAATGGCTATGAGGTAAAGGGAGTAATTGGAGAGGGATAAGGTACAAAAAGAGTACCTATGCATAATATGCAAAGACATTTAAGGAAGAAATGGATGTACTTTAAGAAATGAACCTAACAAGATTTCATGCATTAAAGCAAGAGAGTGGAAGACAGTTGAAGAAAACATCGATATGCATGTAGAAACAATACAAACTGGTGACCATACTCTAATGAGTGAGGAGCTAGAGTTCTAATCAGAAAATATTAGGGAGAGAAATAAGGGATGATGTGAAGGTAGACAAGGAGATTGATGAGGTAGGAGTAATAAGATAATGGGGTCATAGATAAAGATGAATATGGATAATGATGTAAGAATCTAGAAATGGATAAGGAGGAAACAAAGGATCATGAAGCATGAGTAATGTCACCAATGGAAATCAAGGAGAATGAGAAAAATGAAATGAAATGGAAAAATGAGAAGAAAAATAAATGGTAGAAGATGGGAGTGTGAGGAATGTGCTAAAAATAATAGTTTTTGGAATTGAAGAGGAATGTGAGAGAAGGTTAGAAAACATGAAGGGGAAGGGGATGATTAGAAATATTGTAGGAAATGAAAGAACTGAAAAGAGGTCTAAAAGAGACCAAGGAGAAAATAGTTTTGTGATGAAAATGAAAAACAAGAAAACATATGGAAGAAAGGAGAACATGAGGAAAGATGACTTGAATAAGAACACAAAAAGGATGATAGGAAAGTGAAGAATCATGTGGTATCATGACCAAGTAAGTGTGGATAGGAGAAACAATGATAAATAAGGAGATGAACATTAAAGCAACTCATATGGTGGTGTTGGAGATAATAATGGGACGGAAGATGCGAAAGGGGTTAATAAAAATGGGGGAAGAAAAGGATTTGTGGAAAATAAGGTGAAGATATAGGGTAGGTGTCAATTAGCTTGTTAGAAGAGATTGACAAGCTTAATGGGTGGTCAGAAGAGATTGACAAGCTGAAAAGTGGTGAGGTGGTGAATAAATAGTGGATATAAAATGGAAAATGCATGATAGGAAAGGGAATAAGTGAATTAATATAGAAACATTATGGAAGGGAATGAGATGAAAATAAGGGATGAAGATAAGGGATGATAAGAATAAAAATGAAGGTCTAACTAAGATGGTTGACAAGGATACAAAGCATGGACACTCACACAAATGAAAAAGACAAGTTTATACATATATGGAAAGAGGAAAAGGGGAAATAAAAGTGAAAAATACTAAAATAGATAAGAAGAAAAGGGAAATTATGGAAGACTTCTCACAGGATAAAGACCCAGTTGGAAGCTATTCATGGAGGAAAAAATAAGATAAAAAGGATGAAAGGATGAAAATATATAAAAAATAAGAATGGCATATGTAAAAAGAGAGAAGAATGGAAAATTAAAAAAAAAATGGTCGCACATGTAAGAAGAAAATAGGGATTCAAAAAAAATGGAAACACAAGAGAAAAAGAAGAAGATTTGCACAAATGGGAGCTAGAAGAAACAAAAAAAAATATAAAGCATGCAAGATGTGAAAGATGAAAACAAAATATGAGAATTGGAATGAAAATGGCTTATAATTAGTGGAAGAGAAAGATGTACAAATGCCCATCAATATGCAAGGGAACATGATGATGTGGAATTGGTGAACAAAAAAAATTGATGAAGAGGGTATGACAAATTACTAAGGGTAATAAAAAATGATGAGGATGGTGAAAGAAGACAAAGGAGATAGAGGGAAAAGTTGAGAATAAGTGGAGAGAGGGATAAAAATATGAAAAATTGGGTGGGGGAGTGAGCAATGAACCATGGACAAGAAATGCAATGAAAGGTGATGTGGAGACCAATGAAGTGGAGTAGATGGTGGCCTTATAGGATATAAGAGAGGAAGATGCAGAAGGTTTTCAATCCTTGTTTTAAAAGAGATTGACAAGTTGGAAGGAGGGAGATGGTGAGGAGATAGGTAGAGAAGTGAAGGAAGAGAAATTAGTTGAGAAAGGAAAATAAAATAATGGATGTGGCTAAGCTGACCTTAGTAAATGAGTGTTGCCTACACAGTCCAACAAAACCTTAGGCAAATATAGCTCTCTGAGAAAGGGGAGGAAAAACAAAGAAGTATTAGATGATGTTAAAATATAAGGATGCTAAGAAAAAATCAAAGCTTCCCTAATGTAGGATGCCCTAAGCAAGAGGGAACTATTAGCAATGGAAATTATTGAGAAGAAAAGATGAAGAATGGGGAAGGTAATTAGTTGTTAGTGTTTGAGCTACCCTTAGAATTTAAGCAATGCCTACATAGTTCATGGACATAAGGCCAATGTAGTTCAACACATATGAGAAGTGATGAGAAAATGTGTTCATGAATGATGGCTAAGATGAACCCATTGATGTTATTAACCCACTTAAGCTAATTATTGCATGTTGTGATTGGTTGAGATGATAGAAACAATATATGCAAATAATGGGCCATGAATGATATCTCCCAAGATAAGCTGAACGTGTTAAGGTACCCCATGAATTAGGGTTTATAGGAGCAGATATGGGAATGATATATCCCATGGAAAATATATGAGATAATATTTTTTGATTATTTAACAAATAAGTGAGGGAGTGAATGATGGACTAATAGAGAAAGGATGGATATTTTGATATTATAGGACACAATCTACATGTGTGTGATATCGAGTGGAAATAGTAAGAAATGATTGTGGATGATTGATGTGCAAACATAATTAAAGAATCTAATTGATAACATGGATTAATGAGGATCAATCACAACATGTATTAGATATGGATAGGTGTAAGAAAGATGTATTTATGTAATTAATGGGGAAACCAATTTTGTTTTCAACATGACACTTTCTCAAAGCATCAGTTTATTGGTTTTGACCCATGGATGAACTATTTTTTTTGTATTTCTTCTATCTTTTTCTTTTTTTTTTGTTTTCTATATATATATATATATATATATATATATATATATATATATATATATAATTTGAATTTTTGTTTTGATATGTTTGTCTCACATAACCTCTATAAATATGGATATTACAAGAGACTTTATCAAGGGATATTGTAATTTGACTTCATCTTAAACCATATTTTCTATTATCTTGGTATCCCTTCCACTATAATTTTCAATAATTGAAAATAATTTAAGAATAAGGACATTAAATATCTTTGTCATACTTACCACATCAAGCATTATAGGTCCACTCCTAACTAACCTCAAGGTAATGGCCAAGCTAAGGCAACCAATAAAAAACATTTTACGCATCCTTAAAAGAGTTGTCAATGAAATTGGTCATGACTGACATACACAACTATATCCCATCCTCTACGCATACGCCACTATAATTTGCACACCCATAGGGGAAACCCCTTATTCCCTTGTATTTGACAGTGAGTCTATTATACCAATAAAAGTTGAGGTTCCATCTTTGTGTATATCTTGATAACAAATCATTGATGAAGAATGCTATCATACTTCCTACCTCAGTAAACTAGATCTTCTAGATGAGAAAATACATAATGCTTTAAACCATTTTAAATTATACCACAATGACCTTTGATGTAGTTATAATAAGTAGATTAAACCCAGGGAGCTTGAAATCAAATATTTTGTTCTTAAGGAAAACCAACAAAATACAAATGTTAAATTAGAGAAGAAAATAAAGTTTAAACCAAATTATTTGGGCCCATATATTATCATTAAAAAATATGGATATGGAGCCTATATATTGGCTACTTAAAATAGACAAGATATTAATGAATCGATGATCATCATGCACCTTAAAAGATTTTATGCCTAAATCATTATAATGCTTCTGTGTATATCCTAGTTGTCAAAACATCAAAAAAAATATTATAAAATAAAAAATAAACTAACTTGATGTCTACAAGTATTTTGAAAATTTGGGGCATCCCATTTACAAATACATTTCACATTTGGCCCTTGTTGCATTACATTTCCAATCATTTATATTTTATCTTACATATCAGATATCATGTTTGGTGATTATTTAGTTGTTAGCTCACATAACACAAAATCTCAAAATACAGCTTCAATCATTTCCCTTTTTCATATCACCCTATTATACCATGGAAAACATTTTGAAAATTAGCATTATATTGGTTTTTTCCTTCATTATTACGAGCAAAGTACATCTATTTTCCCTACATTTTCTTGTAAGATAGACAATACTAGCATATAGCTTAGTCTAGAAGCTTGCCCATGACAAAGTCTCTTCTTATAGTTTTCTCTACGTATAAAACATTAGAATTCTACCAAAAACACAAAATGGTAACTTTAATCACCTATCTTGGTCTTAGGTGATCCCTTACATCTTACTAGTTACATGGGGCCAAGACATGGGGGTAAATTATTTATAAATAAAATGTGACATTTATCTAAATCTTATGCAACATCAAATTTAAATTCCTCATCTCTGACCCTTCATTGATCTTCGGTTTTGAGCCCTCTCATCTCACTAGTTGCATGGGACAAGCATTGGAGAGAGATGCCCATACTTGCCTCCATATAGTCGTTGGTGATGAACCCATATATCTTCCTAGTCACATGAGACTACATGTAGGGGGTCACAAAAAACTATATTTCATATCAAATAAAAAGGTATCCAAAGAAAATGTTTTTCAAAAATCTTGTCTATATGTCTATAGTGAAGAGGGTAACTTTATCCTATTTATTGATTCTATCGAGGCTAGTTCTCTCTAGACACAATTAATAAAGTTAGTATTTTGTGAGTTTAGAAAGAAGTACATTTTCCCCCTTTGCTCATAATGATTATATCATTTTCCTTTTCCATTAAAATTTTTTATTTTTATTTTTCTTCTTCACCATTTTATACCTATCTTATTCCCCATTTCATTACTTTGCTACAAATTGAAAGTCATATATTGTGTAAACCAAATAATTGGGTCAACACTAAAAAAATAATTGATAGAACATTCACAAATTTTCATGAATATCCATCATGTTACATCCATTTGATACATTTTTTTTCACATATATAATCATTTCCCATAGCTTTCTCATAAAAACATATAGATACATGGTATATCGTTAATGTTTGGTCCTCTACTGTCTCGTTTGTATAATAAGTATTTTTTAATATCCATCTCTATAGAGGTTATGTGAGTCAAACATGTCAAATAAAAAATAAAAACACAAAAAAAAATCAACAAAAAAAAAAAGAAAGAAACAAAAAAATATTAGTTCATCCATGAGTGAAAATCAGTAAACTAGCACTTTAAGAAAGTGTCATGGTGAAAACCAAATTTTTTTCCCCATTCATCCAATAATTACCTCTTTATTCCACATAATATACAATCCATGTTATTATTAATCCTTATTAATCCATTTTATCAATTAACTTATTTGTTTATGTTTGCACATCAATCATCCACAATCATTTCTTACTATTTTCACTCAATCTCCCACACATGTCGATTATGACCTACAACAACACAATATCCATCCTTTCTCTATCCATCCATCCATCCATCCATCACTCACTCATTTAGTCATTAAATAATCAACAAATATGAGCTCACAGCTTTTCCATGGGATATATTATTCCAATATCCTCTCCTATCAACCTTGTTTCATGGGGCACCTTAAACCATGTAGCTTATCTTGAGAGATATCATTATTGGCCCATTCCTTACATATATTATTTCTTGGGGGAAAATTAATCCATCATATCAACCAATCACAATGTGTAATAATTAGCTTACGAGGGTTAATAGCATTAATAGGTTCATCGTACCCTTCATCCATCAACCCATTTTCTCAGCTACATTGGCCTGGTGTCCATAGAATATGTAGGCACTAATTAAATACTAAGGGAATCTTAACCACTAAAAAATAATTACCGTCCCCATTTTTCATATTTTCTTCTCACTAATTTCCATTGCTAACAGTGCCGTTTAGCTTAGGGCATCCTACATTAGGGAAGATTTGAATTTTTCTTAGCATCCTTATATTTTAACATCATCTAATACTTCTTTGTTTTTCCTCCCATTTTTGGGAGAACTACATCAACTTGAGGTCGTTTAAGACTATGTAGGAAATGCTCAATTACTTAGGTTAGCTCAACCAAATCCCTTATTTTATTTTGATTTCTCACCTGATTTATCTCCCTCCATTTCTCTACCTATCTCTTCACCATCTTCCTCCCTCTAGTTTGTCAATATCTTTTAACCATTTTTTTAGCTTTTCAACCTCTTTTAAAACAAGGATTGATAATGTTCCTCATTTACCTCTCTTATCTCCTATAAATACACCATCTACTCCACTTTGTTTGTCTCCCCATTACCTTTCATTGCATTTCTTGTGTATGCTTTGTTACTCACTCCCCTACCCACTTCTTCATATTTTTGTCCCTCTCTCCACTTCTTCCCAACTTTCCCCTCTATCTCCTTTGCCTTATTTCACCATCCTTATCATTTCGCATTGCCCTTGGAAATTTATCATATCTCTTCATCACTTTATTTTCCTCACCAATTCCACATCATCATATTTTCTTGCACACTGATGGACATTTTTACATCTTTCTCTTCTTTGATAACATTTTCTTACTTCTCTTCCACTGCTTTTAAGCCTTTTTCATTCCAATTCTCAATTTTTTTCATCTTTCCCATCTTTTTCCTCTTGCATGATTTTGATTTCTTATGTTTCTTCTAGCCCTATTTTGTGCAAATCTTCTTCTTTTTCTCTTTTGTCCTGCCCCCTTTTTTTGCATCCCTCTTTTCTTCTTATTTTTTCCACTATTTTTTTGATTTGCCATTCTTCCCACCTTTTCCATTTTCCATTCTTCTTCTCTTTTTGTTTTTCATCCTTTTCATCTTATTTTTTCCTCCACAACTACCTTCCAACTAGGTCTTTTTCCTTTGAGAATCCTTCCATAATTTCCCTTTTCTTCTTATCTCTTCTAGCCTTTTGCACTTTGTTTTCCCCTTTTCCTCTTTCCATCTATGTACACACTTGTCTCTTGCATATGTGTGATTATATATTATTTTTATCCTTATCAACCCTCTTACATAGTCATTCCTTTTTATTCTTATCATCCCTTACCTTCATCTCTTATTTTCATCTCCTTCCCTTTCATTATGTTTCTATATTAATTCAATTATTCATTTTACTATCATCTATTTTCCATTTTTTATCCACTATTTTTTCACTACCTCACCACTTTTCAAATTGTCAATCTCTTCTTATCACCCATTCAACTTGTCAATTTCTTCTAACAAGCTACTTGACACCTACCCTGTCTCCTCACCTTCTTGTCTACCCATCTTTTACTTCCCTCATTTTTCTTGACCCATTTCACATCTTCCATCCAATTTTTGTCTCCAAAAACACCATATTGTTTGCTTTGTTGTCAATCTCCTTGCCTCTCATTGTTTCTCCTATCCATGCTTACTTGGTCATGATACCACCTACTTTTTCACTCTTTTATCATCTTTTTTGTGTCCTTATTCCACTCCTCTTTCCTCACATTCCCCTTTCTTATATGTGTTTCTTTGTTTTTGATATTCATCAACCAACTATTTTATCCTTGGTCTCTTTTAGAGCTCTTTTTAGTTCTTTCATTACCTACCATATTTCTAATCATCCCCTTCCCCTTCATGTTTACTAGCCTTCTCTCACATTCCTTTTCAATTCCACAATATGTTATTTTTAGTGCATTCATCACACCCCCATCTTATACCATTTATTTTTCTCCTCATTTCTCTATTTCATTTCATTTTTATCATCTTCCTTGATTTCAGTTGGTGATATTACTTGTGACTCATGATCATTTTTTTTCCTTCTCCATATCTAGATTCTTACATCATTATTCTTATGAATCCTTATCTACGACCTCACTATATTATCACTTCTAATTCATCCATATCCTTATCCAATTTTTCATCATACCATATTGGATTTCCATCAAATTCACCTATTATAACTCTAGCTCCTCAGTCATTAGAGTACAATCACTAGTTTGTATTGCTACTACATGCATATCCATGTTTGTTTCCTCATGTCTTACAATCTTTTGATTTAATGCATGAATTTTTTTTAGGTTCACTACTTAAAGTACATATATTTATTCCTTAAATATCTTTATATGTTGTTTATGGGTACTCTTTTTGAACCTTATCCCTCTCCAACTACTCCCTTCACCTCACAGCCATTTGCTAACACTTTTCCCATTATGAAACTAGTTGCACAACCTCATCCCAAGGTTACTTGATAATTATTATTTTTTACATTCATACCCTCTTGAGGTTAATATCGTATCCTCTTCAACTAATAATTCACCCATATTCCTTCATTTTTCTAGTGTTTCATATTTTGCCCCTAGATGTAGTGGCCACTATGATTATATGAGTGCCCACTCATTTATTACCATTTTCTTACCTTAGATGAAATACACACTGTGATTGTATATGTCATTATACAAGTACCCACTCATCTATTATCCCTCTCTTACCTGAGATGAGGTGGACATCATGACTATATCTATCACTATATGAATCCCCACTGGTCTATTAATTCTTTATTACCTTTGATAATGTGGACATTGTGATTATTTCATCACTAACTAGATGAACACTCATTTTCTCTCCTTCTCTCTCCATTTGGATCTCATATTTTTATGAGTCTTATTATTATCCATGCTCTCAATATTTTATGGGTACATTTCCATCTAAATCTCCTCTATCTATTTCTTCTTATTTTCTCCCCCTTTCTAGGATAACTACATGTGGTCTAAATTATATTCCCATTATCATGGGAGTTCACACCAATTTTAATGGTAAGAGTGTTTAGATTGTGTAGGAAACATATGTGGCATAGGGCCCTTAGGGTCAGTTTGGTCACTATCTCCATCATCTACCTTCATCCAAACTATGATTTCACTTGTTCTCATTTATATCCTAAATTGCATGGTTATCTTGGGCCATCCTCATCTATCATTTAATGATGTTGGCTACCAAAAGTCTCAACCCTAAACTAGGAAGTTAGTCTTATCATTTGCTTCATTTTTTTGGTGTCAATTGCTTTAGTTTTTATTTTCACATATGTTTTATTGTGATTATGATAAACTTATCTTTGTTATAGTTATTTACTCTTGATTTTCTTGTCATATGTCTTGTGATTTAATTATTTTATCTTACACTCATCATTTTTGTTTGTGTATACTTTTATTTTTTATTGAATTCATATTATTTCCACTTTTTTTATAACGTTTTGGTTCAATATTATTTGATGTATTACACTATCATGTGATTATGATTTTTCCATATCATGATGCACTCTATTTTACACAAATTATAATCTTTTCAATCCCTATGCATCAAACATAGATATTCATCATGGTTATTTCATATCATTGGTGATTATAGTTTTATGATAAATTAGAATTAGGTTGCTCCAATCTTACTCACCTAATCACATTATAATTACAAATCAAGGCAAATACAAACGCAAGGTAGTTGTCTAACCATCCATGCAATCTCTATCTGGTTACACTTTCCAATTCATCCTCTCTCTATAACCTATCCCCACCCATTACATTTTTTTCCTTTTTCCCCTCCAACTGATCCTTTTCATATTTTTCAATAGTTTTTATCCACAAATCCAAATCCTAATTAATTGAAATGTTATCAATCTTAATCAACTGCTTACAACTATCAATTCTATAAAATCTTCCTCTCTAATTGGAAAATTTCTTTTTTATTTTTAGGGCCTACAACTTATTGGGATATCATTCCCACCTCTACTCATGTGACCCCTAAGTCTTGAGCACCATCTAAGTGTGTGGATTATGAGAAAGAAATACTTTTTTTCCTATCTATTCTCTATTTTTTAGCTAAGGGAAAATCATTTTACACAAATTTTAATCTTTTAAGTATGATATTGATTTATACTACTTCAATTTCTTGATAACTTTCATTATCACCACTTCATCATTTTTCCTTCTAGATCATTTTGAGTGTTTTTCACTTTACCACATGAACACTTGAGGGGGCATCATCATGGGTCCCTCATTTTTTTCCAATCATTATCTTATTCCTCTATCCAAACTCCTTCACTTATCGATTATAAATGATAAAATCATAACATCCATTATTTCTTCATCTAATTTTTCCACCCACCTTTTCATTGACTTTTTCATTCTTTGAAAAGTCATTACTTTGACAATGTCTCACAACAACTTCTCAAATAGGGGGAAAATGTAGACACTTAAAATAGGATACTTTATGTTGATTTTAACCTTCTTTTCACTAAATACCTAATCATCTCTAATCATCCTTAGTTTTCCCTAATCACTTTTCATCATTATTATTCACTATTTTATTATCCATAAATTAATCCAAAGTTAATTAAATAATCTTTCTCTAATTAAAAATTCCATGGATTTTGAAAATTCATAATTTTCATAAATCTAAAAAATCAAAATTATCATCACATGCCCAAAGGATCCAACTATCCCCCACCATTCTGATTTAATAATCCACCTTTATTCCTATTGTCCATGATCCAAATTAATAATCCACCTTTATTCCCATTATCTTCAATGATCTATTTTTTTTGAATTTAATAGTCCACCTCACATCCAATTACTAATTTTATATCATATCTTCCTCCCAAATCAATTTTATATTCATATGTGAGTCCTGCATGTTCTCCACTCCAATTTTTAATTCAAAAATCCCATTAATCAAAACGGATGAATCTTCATTTTATTTCTAAGATATAATTTCATTTTTAGCTCTATCATAGGCTAAGTTAGTTTAGAATATTATTTCATTTAATTTTTTAGCTTATTTGATTTTCTAAATTTCCTTTATATATATGTATGTATGTATGTATGTATGTAAAAAAATTCATAAAATTATAAAGAAACACTCTAAAATATTTATACTTTTTTTAGATAGGTACTTTTATTTTGACCAAAAATTTTATACACACACACACACACACACACACACACACACACACATGTGTGTGTGTGTGTGTGTGTAAAATTTCTTTTTTCATAAAATTATAAAGAAACACTCTAAAGTGTATATACTTTTTTTTAGATAGGGACTTTAGTTTTGACTAGAGATCTAACTAGTCTAGGACACAATAGGGGGGCCAAATCTCCAAGTGATCATCTATCAAAAGTACCAAATTTATCAATAATGACCATAACTAGCCTGAGATTACTAATAAATAGACACACTTGGATCGGGAATATCAATGATTGGTCATAACTATCTCAAGAATACCATTGATCGGATACATTTGACCTCTAATACCATACGAAGATTTGAAATTTGGGTGGTTCTTAAAACATCCAAGTCACTTTACCAACTCACCCACATATCATCAATAATTTTTTTTGGGTAATAATATTTTTGAAATGAACCTAGAATCACAAACATTTTTGTAACAAGAATTCCCAAAACAATGGTGAATGGCATCTCTAGACATGGACTTTAGACTTGCCTCATTGCATTGAACATAGATTTCAATACACATACCAATTGTCATCACATTGAACACCTACTCGGTATCCCATTGCATTGTGGATACTTTTCATGAATAACCAATCATAACTTAGTGTGGGAATGATTCTAGAGAGTGGTCATCCTAGGGAGTGGATCCTGAGACCTCCCACCTATAACACTCAGTTCACTTATTGCTAGGCTATTACCACCAGGTTACCAAAGTGTATATACTTAATGTAATATACATAATGGTAATTATGTATCAAATTAAATGTATAATTGCTTTAAGTGATTAATTTTTTTATTGTATCATTTTTATTATCTTTATTTATAATGTATTCTTGATATTTGTGTTATTTTTGGGTATTAGGAAACATTCTAAAGTGTATAGATTTAATGTAGTATACATAATGGTAATTATGTATCAAATTAAATGTACAATTTCTTGAAGTGATCCAATTTTTATGTTGTATCATTTTTATTCTCTTTTATTATAATGTCTTATTGATATTTGTGTTATTGTTGGGTATTATTTTATTTTTAATGATGTGTTTTTTTAGTTCTATGATAACATACTCGTAATATTTTTCAATTTTATAGATGGAAAAATGAATATAATAATTTTTAGTTTAAAAAAATCCTTTATATTAATGTACTTGTATATGCGCATAATTTTTTGTTTGCATTTTTTCATTTGAGAGAAATCGTATTAGAATGATAGGCATTGACATTGGAATAATGGCTACATCTTTAACTAGAAATTTTGTTTCTCCTTTGGTCATATGAGACATTTGTTAAAAGTATTAGAGATATGTTCTATATGCTCATTTTGGAGAATAGATATACAAAATCATATTTTAATTTTTGATGGATTGGATTTGCAAATAAGCCTTTAAGGAATGGAATCAAGTGTTCTTATTGCATCTAATGAGCTTCAAGAAGGTTTTTTTATTCAAATAACTAAATTTAAATGTAAAATAGTTGAATGTGAAATGTAAAATACATATCTTTATTTCTCTTTTTCACGCAAATAACATTTTTCCATTTTATTTTTTAATATAAATTTAATAATATGCTTTATTTTCAAATAGGTTTGTTGTGATACTAAACTTACAAATTATTTCATCCAAACATAGTAAATTGGGAAAATTAACATGTATATTGTACACAAACAAGAGACAATTGAAAAAAAAAAAACTTGGCAAGTGTTCTTTATTCATAGGCCAAAATTAGTACATCAAAAACTATTGTAATACTTCGTATTAATAATAATGCTTTATTAAATATTTTACCTATAAGTGAACAAATTCATAACAAAAAATAATGTTCAATAAAGGAAATTGTGTAGGCAAATACTAACCTTAAAGTTCATATGAAAATAAGGAAAAGGGTTAAATATTGTTTAAATTTCATTTTTTTGATAGTGACAAAGGAAAAATAAGTATGACATGTTTCAACAAGGTTGCAGATGAATTTTATAACCAAGTTGAAAATGAAAAGAATTGTGTAATACTAAATGGAATTGTTATAGAAGAAAATAAGATATATAATAATTTTGAACATTTATGTGGAATAAGATTATAATTTTCATCTAAAATAAGTCCTTCTAGTAAAGATACTAAAGAAATACCAGTACATAAATTCAATTTCAAAAACAATTATAATATTTCACAATGTCAAATAGATATATGGTGGACATTATTGGCGTGGTCATGTCAAATTATCTTGTGTCAAAAATACATTAAAATGATGGTTAAAAAGGCAAAAAGATAACACTTAAAGTCCATTATATCTTAGGAAACAAGATTCCCATGACATTGAGGGGTGAAAATTTTAATTCAAGAATTATTGAAATAAGTGAACTTATTTACAACCTGATTTTACTAATTCTTGTATTATAAGTAGTTTGGACATTAGATTTAAGTGGAAGAGTTATTGAGACTATGTATAGTAGTAAATGTTATATTAACCCTATCAATGAAGAGGTTGAGAAATTGGGCCACGAGAAATATTTCACATATTTGAATATTCCTTCACCTTATTTGAAAAAATGATTTCAACAACTAGGGAACTTATTTGTTAAATCAAAACTATTTGAAATAAGTTACATGGATGTTTGTAATAAGTTTAAATGATATTTAGTAAAGGTAACAACAACATAAGTTATTATGGATGAGTTATATTACCTTACTTCCCCTTTTATGGTGGGTGAAAGGTCACACAAAAATAGATTAGAAAAAAATAGGTGTTATATGGCATTATCCTAAATGTAGTGTGGACATTGTTGAGCGTGATTACAAGTATTCTCTTTGGTTGGGATTAAGTGATTAGATAATTGATCTAAAAAAATAGTTCCTATGATGAAGTTGTAGATTCAATAATGGTATTGCAGAAAAGGATTTGTAGTTTCTTATGATTGATGAAAATTTTATGAAATAATTAATTAATTATATTGTGGGGCATGAATTCATTTATTTTGAAATGTTGTCATTTGATTTTTTTAATTTTCATTGTCGATTTTATTATCTAGATATCTAGTTTTGAAGCTAGATATAGTGCACCACATTACAATAATTGTAATTTTTGGAAAGGATTTTTTTAATCTTATATATATATATATTTATATAACTTATTCTTCTATTAGATTTCAAAAGACCATTTTATGTTTGGATGTCCAAAAATTGTATAGATAACTCACCTTGATAATTATATTTAATGAATATAAAACATTCTTCTTATTTATTATGTTTTTAAAATCTATTAAATCTTATATTTCATTTTACTTTGATTTCAAGACATTTTAAAAGCTTATAACATTATCAATATCTTTATTATTATTTTTTACATTTTATTGAACACAACATTTCATTTTATTGTATTTTTTATATTTCATTTAATGATTATATTTTCACGTCATAATATCTTAAATTGATTTTAATTTTACATACATTTTATTGATGTAAAAAATATTAAGGAAACTTATAAATGTCTACTCTACAAAGGAAAAAAACCATATGAATATTACCTAAATAATAATAACATTTTAAATAAAACCAATGATGTTGATACCAAATTAATATGATATTATAAATAAAAATAGAAGGGGAAAAACATTGTTCAAGTCGTCAATTAATTTTTCCTATTTCTAATGAAGTGATACTTTTAACAAATCATTATGTAATCTATTCTTTAATTTATATCGAACCTATTCCTCACAACCACACAAATGACATGTTTAGAAATATATAAAAATAAACATTAACTACAAATTAATTTTATTTTTCCAATGTTGTAAAAAAATCATCTCAAATGTTTTATAGTATATCAAACTAAATCACTGTTGATTCTCCATTACATATTGTTATATTTAAATAAAAATCTCACTTGTTAATAGTACATATAAATATACAAGTGTTAATGTAGGTCGAGGTAATTCTTATCGTACTTCTTTATCCAATTTTAAATTGGAACATGTTTTTTGATCCCAATACAAATATAAATGACAAACTATTAGCTTCCCTTAGAATGTTAATGC
The DNA here is from genome assembly GCA_037957365.1 of Torreya grandis. Lineage (NCBI taxonomy): Eukaryota > Viridiplantae > Streptophyta > Pinopsida > Cupressales > Taxaceae > Torreya > Torreya grandis. The sequence goes on along the minus strand of JARHVA010004328.1, from coordinate 1,457,970 downwards.
TATTAAAAAATTTAATCCATGAAATAATGATCAATTAGATAAAATGTTTTTCAAAATAATTTTTTTCATGTTAGTAATTCACTCATTAAAAAAGGTTTAAAATACAAATATAACATGGTGCATAATACAAGGATGGCCCTATTCAATCTTTATTCATTAAAATTTTTACTTATTGAACCTACTGACATCTCATCTATGATTCATTATATATATATATATATATATATATATATATATATATATATATATATATATATATATATTAACGTTAGATAATCCTATCAAATTGAATCATATTTATATGGATCAAAAAATATATGTTTTTATAATGTAGTAGAATCATCTTCTTTATCCATCATTATTATCCCGAATACAAGAAAAAAATGCAAGAAATGCAAAATTATTTTCAATCAACATTCCAAATAACACCATGTGTTATTCCACAACCAATTCTTGGCACATTTCTTATAAATGAATTCAATATATAAGGATAGTTTTTATGGTATTTCCTAAAATTTTCCATACAAATAAAGCTATGTTTAGAGTACCTTGCTTCCAAAAACTTTAGATGCATGAATATTGATGTAGAGGTATAGTGGGAGAAGTCTCCAATACACCATTATCTGATGCTAAATCCAAATGGTCATTCACATTCCATGTCTATCTTAGTCAACCCTTTCCTTCCTCAATCTTGTTTGTACTTTTACTAGGAAACCATCCCTTAGGTCTGAAGGACCAAAACAAAAAATAGGTTTCAAAAAATGAAACTTAATGCATTGATAGTCTTAATTGTTAAGAAAAACCTATCCAAACCTCTTTCAAGGGATATATTACACTTCAACACCCTTTTCCACTATCCAAGTTCCATGTGGTCTTATAAGGCTTATAGCCCTTTTCCTAAGGTTTTCACTTGAATCAACATATCTAGGCACTTTTACCAAGGTGTAATAAATTGTATAGTCTTAAACTATGCCCTTTGTATTAACTCTTTGCCTAGTTAGCACTTCCTTTAGAAACTAACTCTCTTTTAGGCCTATTAGTCCTCTTTTCTTGATAGAGCTCTAAAATATATACAATTCATACCCTCTCAGACCTAAACCAATCTATTCTCTTTCTATATGATAAAACAAGTCAAATTACAAAATTATAGGATTTTTCCACAGTTGAATCTCTCAAAATCCTAGTTTAGGGTTCATTTAGTCCTGAAAAAACCTATGGGAATACAAATTGAAATATATATGGAGCTAGAAAACATTTCAAAAGCTCAAAATTATTTCACAAGGTCTAATTTCTCCTACCAAAACTCTTTTACTAGGCTTTAGGATTGGTTCAATACCTTAATGGCTTAGAATCAACAAGATTCAGCCATATTTTCACTCTTTTAGTGATTATGGATGATTTTCCATAGACTATTCCCATTTAATACATTCTAGATAATACCTAGTCATTCCATAGGATTCATCCACTTTGTAAAATATAAAAATAACTTCAAACCATCTCAATCCACTTTGGAATGATCATTCTCACTACATTTGTTTGTAGACTGTGAAAATAGGGGTGTGGTTGAGTGTGATTGTATTAAGTTTAGTGACTAGATTTTCCTCCAAATTTCTCTCAAATATTTAAGGGAAATTGCCTACATTTTATTCTATAATATACCTAGGGAGGGATAGATTAGTAACATAAATAGTAGAATAGTGAATAGTAGTGAGTATTTGTTTAATACCACATACATAAGAGTAAGGAGTTGGGTAGATTAGAATAGTATAAATAAGAGGGATTAGGGAATTGTAACATAATTAAATAAGTCAATTATAATTAATCATTGCTCAAATGAGGTAGCCCCATCGAAGTGGCAAGTGATTGTGGAGTTATTCCTTCTCACCAAAAAGGAATATTTTATTAATATATTTAGTATTTATGTTTATTTTATGTATTAGTTAATAGAGGTTATTAACATATCATATTAGAACACTTTTCAAGGCTAATTTTTTTTGTTGTAATGAGATTAGAGAGGTAGTTGTCCATCATTTTGAGAGTTGCATAAAGAGTTGTGTATGAGAGTGATTTACAATTTATGTAAGAGATTTTAGAGTGGGTTTTATGAGTGGTCTTATTTTGTAAGGTTGAGAGAGGTATTTTTGTAGATCTATTGGGAGATTATATTTTTAAAAGTATAGTTTTTATGGTGATATTTGGACATATAAATATATATATCTCCTATTTCTTTGCATTTTCAAGTCCAGATCTACATTTTTGGTCTTAAAAAGACCTAACTATTCTTCTTCAAATTTCTCATAAATAGTTGATAATTGAGTTGAATAATTTTGGGTTTGGTGCACCTCTATTCCAACTTTCCAGAACAATTTGAATTTTTAAATTTAATTTAGTATTGTAGAATTTATCACAATGTTACTAACTATTATTTATAATAAAAAATAAAAAAACAAAAAAAGGTCATGGAGCCTTTTATTTTATATAAAACAATGCATTCATTAAGCAATATTCATATTATTTTTGATAGAATTTAGGTTCACTTCCATATAACCACATAATATGATGTGTAAATTAATTCATGGTAATATTAGGATCATAATTATAGAAAATGGTATGTAGATTCATTTCTTATAGTTGAAGAATATGAAGCAAAAATGACTACATGGATGAAATTAGAGGACATTTGTAGAGCATGGAATGAAGGTGTCCTTCACTTGGATGGAGGTTATTTTGGTCTTATGTTCATCGAGTCTTCCATACATATGGTAGAAAATTCTTTTCTTCTTCCTCATAATGATTTTTGCAATTCAATGAATTCTTTGGTGGGGTTAGCTACTTCAACAAAAATGTATGTCAAGATTAATGCTAAAGGGGATGGCATGTATCCTTAGTTAGTTCATCAGAAAGACTATTTTAATCACCCTTTTTATGACTTCGAAGTGATGATCATCATGCTTCAAGTTACACTTCAATCTTTAGTTATAGTGCTCATGTTCACTAGGTTGATGTATATGTTCACCTCCCAATATAGAAGGAAGAAGCAAAACCAAAAAAAAAGTGTGGATGGGATTCTATCTAGTAATCAACCTATTTTAATATGTATGGTTTAACTTTAATCCTCTTATTTATTATCATGTTTTGAGGGAAAATTATTTTTAAGGGGGATGGAATGTAATATACCTAGGGAGGGATAGATTAGTAGCATAAATAGTAGAATAGTGAATAGTAGTGAATAGTGTAGAGACGATTACAAAACAAGTTAGTCAATCATTAGTCCATAAACAATGAAACATGCATAAAGAACTAACTAACCAAGCCTATCTATTCCTATGGGAGTTATAAAGGATATCAAGAAAAAAAATGAAAGAAAGCAACACCATATTACCTTCCCAAATGGATTCACCATACCCATGTGTCTCAAAAACATGTTATCTCTTGATCAAGCATCCTTGTCTTTGTCAAAAATGGTGGTAATCTCCTCCAATGTCTCAAGAACACTCCATAAAACCTAGGCTCTTGAATGTAAATCACTAAACTAGCCTATTAATGAATTTTTTTGAAAATAATTTAACATTATAACTTTAAAATATTCAAGATTTGAAGATATTTGAGCATAATAACCTTTCACCAAAATAGCTTAGAAATGATCTTCATGGCCTCTCTATTTATAGATTTTTGATATTGGTTAGGATAAACCTAAACCATCCATATTGAGATGAAGATGTGTAGTTGAGAATAATCCTAATATTTAGTATTTAATCTATAATTATCCTCAAGATAAATACACATTAAATAGGCATGGAAGGCAATAACTAAGCATGGGTGACCCATAATCCTGATATTTTATGCACTTATGGATTTATGGATGCCACCCCATAGATGATGTCACTAGGTGATGCAGATAATAAGAATCAATTTTTAAAAATAAATATTTAAAAACTCTCATAGAAAATCCACTTAAGATCTTGATTTGGATTAATTAGCCTTAAACAAGGTTAATCAACATTTGTGCAATTATTTAAAAATTGCTCATCAATTAATCAAAATGGTTAGAAAGTCATATTATTGGGTCATAATTTGACTAGAGAAGAACAGGAAGGTGATGCTAGATGCATTGGAACCATAATCTCATTTAGGATTTTTCCAACAAAAAATAACAAAGTTAAATGATGTGTACCAATGAATTATAAGAAAAGAGTGATCCAGAGCACTAAATGGCAAAATTGTCATTTTGACTTGAAATGATTTGATCAAAGTTAGCTGGCCCATCAAATACATTGCCCTATTTAGGGATAATTTGACCTAAATTGGCACTTGTAAGGGATAAGTTCAAACCATTTAGGTCATTTTATGGATTTTGACCTAAAATGTGTATTTAAGTGCAATCGAGTAAGACTGACAATTTCAATATAAATGGTGTTAGAAATTAGATGTCTACATTTTGCCCCTATTTGAGAAGGCATAGTGAGACATTCAAGTGAAGCATTGTATTTTCAAAGAAAAGAGTTATCAAGAAGAAATTGGAACATACCCATGATGTTCCCTCGAGAGGACATACTAGGATGGAAGAAAAGAATGGACTCTCAAAAATAAAAAGGAAAGTGAGAGATTAACCCATAGAATATATCACATCTAGATGAGCTAATGCTTTCACACATGATTACCATAAATGATAAAAATATAATTAGAGGTATAATAAGCCCTTGAGATGGGGGGAATGGGAAAGATATAATCCATAGATATAAGGGACACACTTTAAATGTACTTAATTTGAGAGTACAAGCTATGCGCTTACGACATTGATCAATCCTAAGACAAGTTGCACAATAAATATTGCCATCATGGGATTTAATGTGGAGAGCTTGGATTAAAGTAAGAGAGAGAATGTTCTACTTCAAGAAGGGAAGCACCACTAGAATGGGGTCTCTAAATAGAATATAATAATAAATACTCTATTAGATTATATTTGATCATGATAAAAGAGTTGTGTCCTAGTAGGGCAAATCTTAATCATTGATAAAGAATAGAGAATGATTTTGACCCTATAGAGCTGATTTTATTTGGATGTAGTTTAGATGTTGTGCCCTAACATGGGAATTTGATAGGAAAAATATCTCAAGGATATAACCCAAAAGATAAGTTAAAATGAGCAGGCACAAACATACATGTGATGTTGTATGGCTTAGAAAGCTATATAAAACCAAGCAGATGAGAATGCACAAAGTGATGAGAGAGATGAAAATAAAAATGGATATATCTGATCTGACCTTAATATAAATTAAGTGCTGCTTACATAGTTCCATGGACTCATGTTCCTTTATGAACGTCATGCCAATGTAGTTCACCCAAATTTGGGAGAGAATGGAATGAAGAGTAATGAAAATGGACCAAGAACTTGATTAGACTTATAATGAATGCAAAGAGATGTACATATAAGCATAGAAAAATAAGCCTAAAATGCATGCTACCTAGAAGCCTAATACCATATCATGAGCCTAGGTTTTACAAAGTGATCTTGAGAATCATTCATCAGAGCTGATGTTGATGTTAAGACGTTGAGACCTGAGCACAAAGTGCTTGTTATTGTAAAATAAATTAGGCATAATAAGTATGAATAAATTATAATGATATAACATTCCAATTGCACTGAGCCAGTTCAAATGTGAATACCTATAACTAAGGATAATGGTAAAATAATGACCAAAACTAGAGTTACAAAAATTTACATTTAAACAAAAAAGAAGATAAACATAAATGAACCTAACTTGAAATCAAAATATGGTCTAAAGTAGGAACAATTTAAAAAAAAACAAAAACAAAAGGCAAGAATGTCTTAACAACATGAGTCCAAGATATGAATAATCAAGATCCACGTGGACCATCAAGGCATTCTTGAACATAAAATATAAAAGCAAAATCAAAGAAAAAAAATCAAGGAAACACAAGACCAAGAATGAGACAAGAGACAATAAAAAAGAGAAATGAGAAGAAATAAAAGGAGAGGTGTGAAAGTAAAATAAAACACACACAAACAAAAACCAAGATAGTGAGGTTTAAAGACAAATTTTCATGCATGTATGGTAGAGGCATTAATTTCCACCATATCATAACAAAGAACAATGCCATGACAATTGTTCCCTAATTAAAGAGGAACAATGACAGAAGAAATGGGGGAAAAGAAAAAAAAAGAAGGGATTGGCCAAGCTAACTCCAGATGTATAAGACAAGTGGATGCTACCTACATAGTTCAATGGATACATGTTCCAACATAAATTTTAGGCAAAAATGTAGTTCTCCTAGGAAATGGAATAGAATAAAAATGATGATCAAACCAGCATGATTAATGTTATAGACGAAATGGAAGATATGACAAAAAAATGAGAATGGTCAGGTAATAAGAAGCTAATGAGATGAGAAATAATGATCTTTTAAAATGGCAAGTGCATGGGATAAGATGAAATGAAATAGTGTTTTTATGCTTACAAAATGGAAATAGCATTAAAACTTAACAATTTCTCACAAAACGGTGAGAGCATTCAAACTTAATAGTTACTCACAAAATGATGAGAGTATGAGATGGTGGAATAGGAATGTATAAATGTATAAAAGTGTGAGACAATGTTTTTATTTATTTGGGCATCATGATGAGGTTTTGGGTATTTTCAAAGTATTTCTAATATTTTTGGTGTTTTTGGGATAAAATATGCATAATGTGGGACCATCTAGTTGAGGAGATGCACGCCCTGAGAATAGAGGTTCCAATAAGACAACTAAGCTAGCTAAAATGGACCATGTCCACAAATCAGTGAGAGTGAGGTTATTGATAAAATAAGAAAGAACCAAATAATTGTATTGAGAAGATGTGGTTGTTCACTTGTTAAAAGTTGCACAAGATTGTCCTGGCTGAACTGCTTTGTAGATCTATTGTTGAAGATGTTCATAATGCTTATGAGACATAATCAAGATCATGATTGGTCAAGGGACAAAAAATGTTCAAGCTTATAACATGTCTTATATAAAATAAAGAATATGCATCTCAAAGAGAGCAATCCAAAATGGGATGAAGAATATGTTTAGAGTGCCAAGAGTTCAAAGCCTTTACTATCGGGATTCATGAAAAGTGGACCAGGGTAGTATAAAATGTGTTCAAGGTAAGATAAAAGGGTGGGACAAAATTTTGATAGCACAAGCTACCCCCAAATCATGGATCTTATAGACAATGGTTCAAAGTTGTTCATGCATAAAATCTCTTTGGGCGTATGATGTTCATGGGCTCTAAAATTTATTCACCATTAGGTTTAGCCAGTCGGTATGCTCCTGATCCATAGTTTACTATGGCAATATACGGTCCTAACCAATTAGACTAAAATTTTCCTTTATTTTTAGGTTCAACATTCATGTTATTTTATTTCTCTTTCAAAACTAAGTCACCAATCTCAAATTCTCAAATGAGAATGCATTTTTTGTAGCTTCTTTTCAATCTATTCTGCTAGGCCTACAAGTTTTCTAGGGTATCCAAATACTTGCCATCAAGAAGTTCTAGTTCTTGTCGTAATGAGGCTCTATAGTCTTCATCATCTTCAATGTGCTCCAGTGGTATTCTTAATGATGGGATCTTAATCTTGACTAGGATGAGAGCTTCAGTGCCAAAAATAAGGGAGTATGGAGTAGCTTCAATTGTGGTGAGATGACTGGTTCTATAAGCCTAGAGGGAAAGAAACAGTTGTAAGTGCCAATTATGGCTAGCATCATTGCCAATATTTATAAATATAGATATAATGGTTTTATTTGATAAATCAACTTATCCCTTACCTTACGTGTTATATGGAGTGGATTTATTACACTTGATCTTGAATTTTGCACAAAGAGCTTTCACATCTTGGTTTACAAAGGATGCAACATTATCATACATAATACAGGCTGGGATACCATATTAATAGATGATATGGTAATGAATGAATTTGACTATTTGTTTCTTGGTAACATAAGTGAGAGGAATAGCCTAAATCCACTTGGTAAAGTACTTAGTTGCAGTCAAAATGTGCTTATAGCCATCTAAATATTTTAGGTTAATTTTCCTAATGATATTAAGACCCCATGTTGAGATTGGCCATTGTGTTGTAATCGGATATAATGGTAAGGAAGGTGCATGCATCAAGTTACCATGCTACTAACAAGGAACACACTTATTTACATAATTACAAGCATCTGTCTCCATTTTGGGCCAATAATAGCTTATTCTAAGAAGTTTCTTTGCTAGGATTACACCATTAGTATGGGCCCCACACATTCCTTCATGAACCTCCTTTAGTGCCAACTTGGATTCTCCCAAAGATGAATAATGAATAACCATTCTATCATAGTCTTTTTGATAAAACATGTTTCCAAGGAGGATATTATTTGTTAAGTGATGAAGGAAAAGTTTTTGTTGGTTATTGGAAAGGTTGGCAAGAAATACATGGCTATGCAAATAGTTATAAAAATATTGGTACCGTGGTAGCTCAGGTGAGAGATTAGGATCAGTAATGGTGAATATCTTCTCTGAATCTAATATAATATGTACTAGTTGAAGAATATTTTTAATCAAGAATTGATACTCTTTAGCACTTTCATGCATTTGAATCATGGAACCAATTTTTGCCATGGCATCAGTAGATCCATTGTTGACTCATGGAACTTATTCAAATTGTAGAGATTTAAAATGTGTTTTAAGGTTATCAATCATTTGCTTGTAAGGAACAAGCTTATCATCTCTTGTTTGATAGTGATTAGTAGTTTGATTTATGATTAGTTACAAATATCCATAGACCTTTAAGCTTTGAATATCCCATTATATGACAAAATGGAGCCTTGTAACCAATGCATCATACTCAACCATATTATTTGTATATTAAAATTATATATGGAATGCTTTGGGGGTCAAATCCCCCTGTATCATGATCAAAAATATGTCAGCTCTAGATCTTTGAGATGTGAAGGATCCATCAAAATAGAGTGTCTATTATGCAGGTTCTTTTGATGCTTGTTTTATCATCATGATAGAATCATCTGGAAGGTCAAAGTTGAGAGGTTGAGTAGTCGTAATAGGAGCTTTTATAAGTTGGTCCATAAAAATCTACCCTTTGATTACCTTCTGATTTTGGTATTAGATATCAAACTCACTAAGGAGCATAATCCATTTATACATGCATCCTTGGAGAGCTGATTTAGATAAAAGGAACTTGAGAAGATCTACCTTAGCGATAACAATAGTTTTATTATTTAGCATATAATGTTAGAATTTTTGAGTGGTGAACACCATAGATAAACATGCCTTCTCAATAGGCATATAATAATTTTCATAGGATACTAATGTGTGGCTTAAATAATAAACCATGTGTTCCTTACCATGGTCATCATGCTGAGCCAAAAGTGCCCCTACTTCATTTTCTATGGCTGATATGTAAAGAAACAGTAACTTTCCTTGTGCTGGAATTCATAAGACTGGTGGATTGGCCAAGTATGTTTTAATCTTTACAAATGTTATCTAACAATATTCATCCCATTAAAATGTTACCACTTTCTTTAAGAGATGAGTAAATGGGTGGCACTTATCTGTCAATTGAGAAATGAACCTACGTATAGACTAGATCTTGCCTTGTAGACCTCACAACTATTTAAGATTATTTGGTGGAGGCATTTCCATAATGGTGGTGACCTTTGCAATCTCAAATTTAATCCCTCATTGTGATACAATGAACCCTAGCAATTTTCTTGGTGTGACTCCAAAGATACATTTCTTAGGATTCAAGCAAACTTTATATACACAAAGCCTCTCAAATATTCTTCATAGAATGTCAGGGTGTCCATCTTTTATTATTGATTTTGATAGTATATCATCAACATAGTCCTCAATAATTTCATGCATCATGTCATAGAAGATGAAAATCATTTCATGTTGATATGTGGCTCCAACATTCTTCAAATTGAATGACATGAATTTATAATAGAATGTCCCCCACGGAGTGGTGAATGTGATCTTATGTTGATATTCAAGGGCTATCTTGATCTAATTATAACCATAATATCCATCCATTAAGGATAACATCTCATACCTTGGAGTTAACTCAACAATAATGTTGATTTTGGGCAAAATAAAATCATCTTTGGGACATGCTTTGTTGATATCATGAAAACCAATACAAACATGTATGCATGGGGTCTTTTTAGTTATTGACACTATGTTGGAAATCCATTCAAATTATTCCAATGGTTTGATAAAATTATCTCTTAACAACTTTTCCAACTTAGCCTTAACCAAAAGGTGATGTGTGGATGCATCTTTGTCAACTTTTTCTTGACTGGTTTAGCATCAAGATGAACAACAAGGTGATGTTATACTAAAGCTAGATCCAAGCCTAGTATGTTAAAATATGCCAATGTAAATATGTCTATATAATCCTTAAGAATGGATATAATATGTTCATGTTCCACTTCAATAAGGGAAACTCTAAGATAAATGTTTCTGGGATCCTCACGGGTTCCTAAATTCACTTCTGCAGTACTCTCCATAAGGAGTGTGGATCCATCTTCTAGAATTGCAAGCAATTAATGGTCATGATCATGTTCTTCTACTATATATTCTTGTTGTTCCTCCTAAAGATCTAGATAATATGAAGAATTAGAATCTTCCTTCTCAGGTAAAGGCCAATTGGAAAGGACTTTTGGAAACTCAAGGGTAAGATGCTCAAGTATTTGAAGTTGTTCTAAAGAGATGCTTGAACTAGCTACAGAGCTTGAGCTAGGTGGACTTTATATGTCTTGAGGGGATGAGAAAACTTTCCTACCTAGGAGCACCTGAAATAGGTTTTCACTCAAAGGCTTGTCTTTTTCTTTACTTTTTCTTTAATCAACAAGTGGCTCAAAGAGGTTTTTATGTGAAGATCTTGATGTTTGTTTTTTATTACAATAAAGAAAGTTTGCTTTCTCTCCAAAATAGGTAGAATAATTTAATTAAAAATCAAAACCCTACTTATGATCACCAATGGGTAATGCATCTCATAAGCTTATGTATTCTACAATTGATTCTTAATTTTGAAACTTATCGAGACATATGACTAAATTTTGTTGATCCCAATCTATGAGTTCAGGATGGCAAAGGCATAGGTTACAGTGAGGGTTTAATTTTGGATTGGAAGAACTAATGGTAAAGATATAATGTCCTACTTCAGGAAGGGAAGCACCTCTAGGAAAGGTTTTTGATTTAGGAAAGAAAGTTGTAATAGGTATTATGGGTGATATGGTATTTGAATCAAATAAATTTGAATCAGTGAGCTCATCAAAAAGGCTATAATGGGACATTGTGTCACTACTAAGAGTCTCATTACTAGTCACTTTGAAAGAGTCACTAACAAATGTTATGAGGTCATCCTATAGTGGTTTAAATTTGAGGTCAAGATTCCAATTAAAAACTCCAACTGATAAGGGTTATAAAATTCCTTGTCCCTATGGGCTAAGGCCTTTCCCTATATAGTCAAGATAATCCATTATCTTATTAGGAATAAGATACTTTGGATTCTAAAAACAATCCACAAGGCCCTTAGAATATAACCAATCTCCCTCGATAAAAGCCTCTCAATATTTATTTGGTGCAATTGCAGGTATAAAAACCACGTGAGGTTTTGGTTGCTTCTTCTTTGGTTGCCAAATTTGATCAAGTTTATTAAGAGTCTAGGAAGTTTTAGGCTTACCAAATGTTTTAGGGGATTTTTGCAATTTTGAAATATGGAGGACATCCTTTAGATGGTATGGGAAAATGCTTGCATCTTTAATAATCACCTATTTGGCTAGAGCTACAATAAATGGATCAGTTGAAGTGAAGGCTAGATCACCAGGATCTATATAATTAGATGGAGATGGATGAGAAATGATGGTTTTGTTTTTCTTTGCAATGAATTCAAAACCTAGGCAATAGTTATAATTATGAAACTCTACTTCAATATGTTTATAGTATTTGTGTGGCTATTGATCAATGGGAATGGTAGCCTCAATCCCATCATGGGGAAATTTAAGGCATTGGTGAAGAGTAGATGGAACTACCTATACTTATGGATCTAAGGATGAGCAAGAAGTATGTTATAAGGAAGCTCAATATCCACAATATGTAATAACATGTGATGAGAAATAGATCTAACCATGACTGGTAACTGAATTGTAATGGATGACTCCCTTTTAACATTGTCATAAGCCTTGATTGTAATAGTCTCTAGCTAAATGTCCTTGTCCATGTAACCCAATCATCGTACTAATTTAAGAGATATGATGTTCAACCTTGAACCGTTATCTATAATAACCTACTTGATCTTGTGATCTATAATGATTATCTCAATGTATAGTGGGTTATTATGGTTTGGGCCAAGGGTGGACATGTCCTTTTGATCAAATGTGATTTACCAAAATGAAGATAAATGTCCAACTCAGTTCTAGAATTGATCAATGTTTATATCATTAGTCATAATAAACTCTTGTAAAAGGTTTTTTAAGATGGTTCTATGGACATCAGATGTCTGTAAGAGTTCTAATATGGAAATTTGTGCAAGGGTTTTATCTAATTTATTCATTATACTAAAAGGCATTTGAATTGTGGATTGAACTAGTTTAGTCTTTATTAGGATAGTATTCAGATTTGGAACCATTGGCATAATGTTCTCATTGGGTTTATGGAAAGAAGTGGGTAAAGGGCCCTAAATGGTAACTCATGGGCATCTAGTTGTAACTGCACAACCTAGAGGTGACAAGGAGTCATTATAATTAGAAAATCAAGGCAAAGGGCCTTGGATGGTGATTCATGCATTATTAAATGTATTGCTATAATTTTAGGTCAGTGAGGAGCCTTTAGAAGAATGGTACTATTGTTCAAGATTAGTAACCCATGCAAATGGAGTAGCAATATGATGGTGCAAACTCAACATGGTATTACTAAGGAGAGAGGATGCTGACCCTATAATGATGAGTCTCATGTTGCAAGGAAAATGAGATAGGCCACACAACATCATAGTAACATTGGTAATGTGGGTTACAAAAAATGCATCCCATAGTGTTATTGTAGTCATAAGGTACAATGTTATAATCCACATTATTAGTATGGGAATCATGATCTTGATTATGCTCATTATAATTCTAACTTTATTGTTGGTTCTGATTCTACCTCTGTCTTTGATTGTGACCATTTTGATTGTTTCTTGGTGGTGGTGGATCATGTCAAGAAAAGTGGTCTTTGTAGATTCCCATATCCTACTTTGTGACTTGATTAGGGGCCAACTTAATTTTCATTACACCATTTTCAATAAAGTCCTTAATAATATGTCATAATTGAATGCAATGATATGCATCATGATTGGAAACACGATGAAAGTTACACCATTCATTCTCTTTGTACCAGTCTAATTTTGGCTAATCTTGAGGAAATGGCCTTGATACAAGTCATATAATTAAATTAGCTACAATGAGATTTTGTAACAATATTTAAATTGATTGTCCTAGCTTGCTAAAGACTCTAAATTTTTTATGAAATATCCTTCTTAAAGGTTGTCTCTGCAAAGTAGGTAGTGGATTAGGGGGAGTTAATTGTACATTTGGAGGAGGCATAGACTGTACCATTTATACATGTCTTGTTTCTATCACCCCATTTCCAACCATGTTCTTATTTGCTCTAAAGCCCTTAGGCTTATCCTACATAACTATTTGATCTAGTGATTTAGTCTGATTAGACACTTATCCTTGTGTAAAGATCTTAACAAGGCCCTTAGCAATAAGAATCTTCTCAATCTGTACTCCTTTTTCAATAATTTCTTCAAATGAGTTATCAAAAGCTAACCATAGATTATTCAAAACTTTAGGATGCAAATTCTATGCAAAGATATCAGCCAACTATTTGTCTGGTAACTTTTATTGAAAGCGGCCTACCAATGCTCTCCACCTTTGTAGATATGCAGTAAAAATTTCACCATCATGTTGTTGGGATTTTCATAAGTCAACAATGGTAAATTCATGTTCTATGTTGTATGAGAAATGGTTAACATACTTTTTTGATAAGTCATTCCAATCTGTAATTGATCCCTTGGGTAGTTTAAGTAACTAATCAAGAGCTTGTCCTACTAAACTTCATGGAAAAAGTCATAGTAAGTAATCACTACTATAATCAACCTCTTAATACAAGATGAATAATGCTTGTATGTGTTCATATGTATCTCCTTTCCCTTTGTATTTATCAAATTTGGGTTCCTCAAAATGAGGTGGAAAGGGGTTTTGGAGAATAGATAAGTCAAATGGATATGGGTATATCTCATTGAATTTGTACTTTTTGACTCTATTATTCATCTCCAATCTTTGGACAATTTCCTTCATATAATTCCATTCTTGCATGTTTGGTGCATTTTTGAATTTTATAAGATGTTGTTGGGTTGGAATGTGCCCTAGTTTTGTTGTTGTTGGGGTGGAATGTGCACCTAGTTTTATTGTTGTTAGGGTGGAATGTTCACCTAGTTTTGTTGCGATTGGGTTGGAATGTGCCCTAGATTTTATTGACATTGGGGTGGAATGTGCCCTTAATTTTATTATTGGGTGGAATGTGCCCATAGTTTTATTGTTTTTGGGTTATAATATGCCCTTTGTTTTTTTGCTATTGGGGTGGAACATGCCCCTGGTTTTGTGTGTATCTATAAGGAGTGTATACCTTTCGATCCATGATTTGGTTCTAATTTGCTGCTTGAGTTGAGAACATAGGCCATTGATTATTAGATTGTAAAGCATTCCTTGAATCTAGTTATTTCACACTTTGTTTATTTTGCAAATTTCTATGTTTATTTACCAACCTTTGGTTTATTTGAGGGATTTCCTCAATTTAAACTGGATGTTTGGGTTTTTAAGTTTGTAAAGTAACAAGAGGTTCTTAATGATTGAAGAATATATGTTTCATGTCAAATGGAATATCTTGTAATGTCTTCAATGACTTTAACTATTCATTTATATTACCTTGATCCATTATGGTAATGTTCTCATCCAATACTTATTACGTACTTTCCACCATATCTTCATGTTTTTTGAAGCATTATTATGAATTGAAGTGGTAATTAGGGAGTCAGTTAAGTTTGTGACAAGTTGATATGCATATCATTGACTTATTATCTTGATCTTAGCTAAAAGATTTAGATTTGTGGGTTTTAACTCTATTTGTATTTCCTTTCCTTTATTAGATGAAGAAGATATGTCTATTTTTGAAAAATATTGTTCTTTCGTCATTGTTCTCCTTCTCTAACTAAGGTATGCAATTATTTTATAAGAAAGTCAGAAGGTAGTCTAGCACCTAGTTCTATCAATCTAAGAAGGGCTTCATCTTGATCTTCTTGGGGTTGATATTCATTGTAATCATATTCAAATCCCACTATTTAAAGGATATCATCAAAAATAATGGGTCTATCTTGACCATCATAAAATTTCTCATCTTTATAACTAAGGCCATAAGAAGCCCCCACTATAAGTGAACCTTTGAGTCATGTCTACAAAGAGTTGTTCTGTGTGTTTGACTAACTTTGGACCAATAGTCGGCAACTAATCAAATTATGCTTTGGATCTCTCTTAAATAAACAACCAAGGTACCAATGAGACTATAAAAGGAGGGTGGTTTGGCACCATGTATAATTTATAAGATTTGGTTCATGAGTTTACTCACCCTTTGGTAAAGTTGAAATCATATAGATCGGAAGAGTGTAAGGTAACTCAAAGGCCTAAGGTGAAAAATAGTACACCAAAGCCTAGATATTTGTGATATAACCACACTATAAAAGATAACTTCAACTTTGACAAGTTGACCCTAGAAGTTTAGATGAAATCTCTACTGATTATGAAGAAGACAAAATAAACTAAGCAACTCAAGATGTAAAAAAAGAAAGAAACACTAAGTATAAAGCTAGGACCAAATAGGTAGCACAATGTCACCACATGATTCTAGTAGGATAAAATATGTTCTAGGACTTAAAGTGTGAGTGATACACAAGATGAATTGCACCCACCAAGATGATAATGTGATTTTGTGTCTTAATAAATGACCTTCATTCCAAATAGAAAATTGAACCCAAGTTAAAACAATCTTAGTGCACAAATGGTGAACCCACTTTGACGCACCAACCCTTAGAACTCAAAAAGGTTCAATTTTGAATGTGGATTATAAATGAAGGATTTAAATAAATTGGGTAAAATATCTAGACTCAATTATGCAGCATAACTGTGCCAAAGTGGATGACATGACACAAAGCTTTTGATAGCAATTTGAACAAGGAAAAGATGAATTTTCCATTTAGACAACATAACACCTCCCTTGATCAATAAAATTGAGTACAATGTGTTTTGGTTAAGTTCATTGAGTTAACAAGTAGTTTTAGACACAAATCAAGTCCAAGTAAGCTAATGACAAAAAAAAATGTCTTAAGTCTAAACTGACAAGGCATGGAAAAGTGGGGTTTACTAAACTAACAAAGTTTTAATTGTTCTAGGGAAATCAATTTCACAATGACTTTCATGTCAAATGATGCAAAATACAAACACAAAAATTAGGTGACCATGGCATTGGCTAGTTGTAAAAAGGTCTAGTCATTTTTACAACCACTACATCTTATTATTCACTTAGTGTAGTGTGATGTCCAAATATAGATACATCACATGTGTAACTCCAAATGAGCCAAATGAATTTAATGTTGAGAGGTGAAACCTTGAGTCAAAGCTTCCCTAAAGAACTCATGGGAGGTAATGACATCCCCCTCACAAGCCAAGTTTACATAAAAATAAAGAAAGCATAAAATAGAAAGACATTAGGGTCATTTACAAGATCACCCAAACTTTAACGAGTTTTTGGGGAGTGTTTTAGATGACATTATTTTTAAGCCTTGGACTAGGCTATTTGCAATAGGAATGGCACTTTTGATTGCAAGGGTTCTCTATAGGGGAAAAATGGAAGAGCATACATGCAACATTCCTCTTATTTCCAAATAAAATCTAACTAAACAACTATTGAAAACAAAAATTAACAAGTGTGTTCAATTTTATACCCAAATGAAATGTTTGGTGGTATTCATTTGACCCCTTGGTCTTCATTACAAAAATTTGAAAACATTCACCAAAACAAAGTTCCTAATCAATTTTTAAGCATGCAAAGGTGATTTAAACATGTTTTAAGCAAATATCTAGTTTGTTCCTATAGCAAAATTGTTAGGATGTCCTTTAGCTTTGAAGCAATTTTTAGCTTGAAATAATGAACTTTGAAAAAGTAGCTCTTGAGTCTATGTTTATTGAAAAACATAGTGATTGACATTAGTTGTTACAACTGATGATGGTTACTATGGCTAATAAGGACCTAACTGATGTCAATTTTTTTGACTGGCTTTAGTTATGCTGACTGATGTTAGTTAAGTAGGTAAATGATGTTGGTATTTATACTGACGTCAGTTATTATGTAGAAACTATGATAACCAAAAATGGAAAAATAAAGTTAGAAAATCAAATTTTAAGAGATTTAAGAGATCAAATAAATATTTTAGAGTTGTAAAAGGATCTTCTTCATGTGTGAGATGAGTCTTGTCCCACTAGGCATGCCAAGATGTAGAGAGGATTACAAAGCAAGTTGATTAATCATTGCTCTATAAATAATGAAACATGCATAAAGAACTAACTAACCAAGCCTATCTATTCCTATGGGAATTACAAAGGATATCAAGAAACAAAAGAAAGAAATTAATAACATATTACCTTCCCAAATAGATTCACCATACCCATGTGGCTCAAAAACATGTTCTCCCTTGATCAAGCATCCTTGTCTTTGTCAACAATGGTGGTAAGCTCCTCCAATACCTCAAGAAGATTCCATAAAACCTAAGCTCTTGATTGTAAATCACTAAACTAGCCTATCAATGAAGTTTTGTGGAAATAATTTAGCATTATAACTTTGAAATATTCAAGATTTGAAGATGTTTAAGCATAGTAACCTTGCACCAAAATAGCTTAGACATGATGTTCATGGCCTCTCTATTTATAGATTTTTTAGATTGGTTAGGATCAACTTGAACCATCCATCTTGAGATGAAGATGTGTGGTTGAGGATAATCCAAATATTTGGAACTAAATCCATAATTATTCTCAAGATAAATAATCATTAAAGAGGTATGGGAGGCATTAACTAGGCATGGGTGATAAATAATCCTGATATTTTATGCACTTATGGCTTGATGGATGTCACCCGATAGATGATGTCACTAGGTGATGTAGATAATAAGAATCAATTTTCAAAAATAAATATTCAAAAAATTTCATGGAAAATCCAATTAAGCTCTGGATTTGGATTAATTAGCCTTAAACAAGGTTAATCAACATTTGTGCAATTATTTGAAAATTGGCCATCAATTAATCAAAATGGTCAGAAAGTCATATTATTGGGTCATAATTTGAATAGATAGGAACTGGAAGGTGATGTTAGATGTGTTGGAACCATAATCTGATTTAGAATTTTTCCAACAATAAATAACAAAGTTAAATTATGTGTACCAATGAATTATAAGAAAAGAGTGATCTAGAGCACTAAATGGAAAAATTATCATTTTGACTCGAAATGATCTGATCAAAGTTAGTTGGCCCATCAAATGCATTGCCCTATTTAGGGATAATTTAACATAAATTGGAACTTGTAAGGGACAATTTCAAACCATTTAGGTAATTTTATGGATTTTGACCTAAAATATGCATTTGAGTGCAATTAGAGTAAGACTGACAATTTCAATGCAAATGGTGTTAGGAATTGGATGTCTACAAATAGTAGTTTAGTACCACATGTATAATAAAAAGGAGTTGGGTAGATTATAATAGTATAAATAAGAGGGATTAGGACATTTTAATGGCATCCAAGAAGTCAATTGTCATTGAGCATTTCTCAAAGGAGGTAGCCCCCTCGAAGTGGCAAGTGATAGTGGAGTTATTCCTTCCCACCAAAAAGGATTATTTTATTAATATATTTAGTATTTTTGTGTTTTTTATGTATTATTTAATAGAGGTTATTAATATATTATCCTTTTTCCTTATCAATCCTCATCCAAACAACCTTCATTCTTCCTTTCACATTCTGACTTCATTCCTTCTTACCTTACACATAGGGTTTGGATTACATACTCAGGGTTATCCTCTAAGGGCAATGTTTGTTGTCATTTTGTCAACAACTTATACTTAAAGCCTAAGTCTTTAATCCACTTCCACATAGTTATTATGCACATATCAAGGTTTCTAATTTAAGTTTCAACCACGTTCAATCATACAAATCTCTTATTTAAAATCAACTGTCCATAATAGGGTCCTTATGAAATAGGGTTTCATTACTTGACTGACTGAACAAAGGACCAATTACTTGTTTTATAATCTAATATTATAATTTTACCCTCCATAATGAACCTTGGATGAAGGTAAAAGAGAATCTATTCTCACAGCACAATGTAAACTTGACATAAAGAGTCAAATACACTTAAGACAACAACTCTCAGAGACTGTCCTATGCATAATAGGGTTACACCATAGAATGCTTTCTCAATAATATTTCCCACTTGAATTTCTCAAAAAATAAACCCTATCAATTGTCTCACCTCTGATATCAATTGTTGAGTATTTAACATAACTCATTCTTTCATCCATATTTACCAATCTTATCAACTTTCTTTCCTTTCCCTTGATTTCAACCTACAACCCACTTGATCAACTTGAAAACTTTATAATACCTATAATTTAATAACAATATGAACACAATCTTCACCTCAAGTGCTTGTCTAAGACAATATGTATTTGATTCACTCACTCTCATTGAATGGAAATCACACACATCAAACACATTGCTTTATTCATCATATCATTCTTTATTACAAAAATAATCCATTTATGGACTTGAGATCCTACTTGAGGAGTTTTATAAAAACATTATTCTCAGTATCTCCTCTCTCTTCATGGATATATCTCTCTCTCCTTTATCTCCACCATTTGACTCATGCATCATTCTCTCTTTTTTCCAACTTCAACATTGGTTTCTCAAGTTAGTTACTAAACTACCTCCTTCTTGTCAACCCAATGTATGGGTGAGGGTGACCACATAAAAACATGACTTCCTCCTTATGAATTAGAAAATATTACTTATTACTACCCTTTACATGACTTCCTAATCCCACTTGACTCATCTAAGCATTACAAAATTACAAATGATCCTTCTAAATTCTTTTTTGAATATTTGAATTTTCAAATTCTTAGTTTTGGAGGGAAAATTCCAAACACCCTTAGAACTTAACCTATGACCCCTGGGGACTCCAAATGACCTAAATTACATGAATGAAACTTGTAAATGTCTCTTGACACATATTAAATCTATACTTGACCAACTTTTGATCACTAATGACCAAAACATAAAATTGAATTATTTTTGCTTGATGCTCTGAGATTAAATATGCATTTAATTTGATATATTATTATGATAAATAATTTTTTAATCATATAATATTTATGTATTCCTTAATTAATCAAATAATGAATCATCATACCTAATTAATATCAATATTTTCTTAAAGCATATCAATAAAAATTGGCCAACTACTATTATGATCTTCGGGAAGGGTTCCACACAATGTCTAATGATAAAATTATTGAATATTTGATGCAATTTTCATCCAATTTATAGGTGAAAATGAAATATTATATTAAAATAAGTATGGTAATACCTAACATGATTGATCAATTAGGTTATCCTACTCTATTTTTACATCTGATTGTTGTTAACACTAAATGCCTTAATTTGCATAGTGTAATGCCTTCCAAGGACCTTGAAGATACATATAAATCTTATAGTTTTAAAATATAAAATATTATATCTATTATAGTTTTAATCCCTTTATATTCATCATATATTTACAATATTTCATGATGACATATTATAAAATATGTTAGAAGCACAAGGCTATTGGTATAGGTATGCAATAAACTGATTCATTCGATATTTTATTTTTCAAAAAATAACATGTTCTATTTAACCTCATCTATATAAAAATTATTTTTAGGTATGAGTGGGAAAATTAATATATTTAATGTATTCATGGATTTGTATAGATAAAACATGCACCTAATATTGATACATTAGTCTAGAAAGATCAAACAATAGTTAGAAATCCTAAAGCTTATTCTGACAATTATATATTGACTTGGAATCCACATGATATATTTCATATAAATAAAATAATTCATCATTTTATTCTTGATGATCCATGTTTATAAAATACGATAGACATATTTTCAAGAAACCTTTTTCTTGACTATGAACATTTTTTTACTAATTGCACAAAAGAAACATATTTATTTTGGAATTGCTTTAATAATTTTCTATGGTCATTGAAAATAATAGACCTAAAAAAATAAAATTACTATAATAATGTTTATATATTTAATACTTGAAATCCAACCATGCTTTCCATTTTAATAGCAAATGTTGATTGTTATCTTGTTATTTCATCTAAAGATGTATTGATATATTTCAAAAATATACTTCAAAGTCATAGAATAAATTTAATATATATCACCATATGGTAACATGAATATGTAAAATTTAAATATTTCATGAACCATTTTTAAATTACATTAAAAAATTTCTAGCTGATATTATTGATAATCACAAAATTAGTGCAAAACAAGTTTTCTATCTTTTACAAAAACTCTTGTTTGTTTTATGTAGCAGATCATTTGTCTCTATAAATTTTCACAATAAACTTATATGTTATTTTTCATGCAGTAAGTCTAATTATATTATTACTTCAACTTTCATTGATGCACACATGAATTAATATTATTCATTAGATTAAAATTTACTTATAAAATATGTAATAAATTGGTCATATGATAAAATGTTTCATGGTGTAAAATGTAAAAAAGGATGTGATAGATAATTTTCCCATATTCTATTGGTTTTTTTACTTAAATTAAAATATTTTACTGCACATGTATTATTATACTAGAGGAAACTTAATTTTTACAAACATTTTTAGAACATTATTGTAGTTATTGGTTGTTCTACTGAAAAAGTAATTAAAAGTAAGAAAGCATGCACAATTCTTAGAATACAAAACACATTTTTTGAAAATAAATAACTTTGAGATAATGAAGTTTATATGAATACATTCTTTATTGAAACTTTGAATAAATTAGTAAATGGATTTATTTTTAAACTACACCCCAAAAATGATATTTAGTGTAATTATCTTTATGTGTTTGCCATTGTGTCTTTTACATATTCATAATTATAATGATACTAAAATTTCATTTCCTTGAAGGAAATGAAAACTTCATTTATATAGCCAAATTGATCAAGATGTCAAATTTATGATTTTCATTTTTTTAATGCATCTTGTAATCACCTAAAAATGGTATTTGAGTGCTAAGAGTGATACTTAACACTACTATCCATAGATTAAACCTAGGCCTATCCTATAACCTATTATCACACTTATCCATCTTTCATACGAGCCACAAGAATCCCTAGTCAGCCCCAAAGTAGTCCCAAACTCTCATTTCTTGATCTTAGCCCTTCGTGACTAGTGTTCTACCATCTAGAAACTAGAACCATAATAAGGACACTAGTGCCATGTGGTGCTAGTGTCCCCAAAATGGTGTTAATTTACTTTAACCTAATTTTTACCAAATGGATATATTTTCAAAACTAAATCCTTCTAACTTCTAAGGTTGGCCTAGACATCTTTTATCATCCTCACAAGCAAAAAAATAGTATATATACATGAATTTTATCCCCATATCCACTAGATGGAAATTAGATCTAAAATACACACTCAAATATAGAACAAGTTGAGTATAATTAAGGTTATCAATCCCTATTCTACCCTACCTAGGCATACTACCATCTATAGCATCCCTAAGCTTAGATTTTCTAGATTTCCAATCTCAAACACATTCAAGGCACTCAAGGCCAATATTATACTAGCATCACTTACACTTTCATTAATATTTAGGTATGGAAAACTACATCAGGATTGATCCCTCCTCAAAGTATTGGTATGTAGGCAAATCTCTTCACAACAAAGTGTTGAGGATGTCTAGCTTACCCTACTAAAGAATGCACTTTTTAGCTCAAGCCTTAGTTGGATGGAGGATTAAAATTTACATAATAAATAAATCATTACATACACAATATAGGGTTGTAAAACTCATGTGTGAAATAAAAAACCCTATAGATCTAGGCATAGGTGCACCCCCAAAAGTTTAGGATAGTCCTGCATAGAGGACACTACTACCAATATCAAGACCCTACCACCACTTTTCCTATAATGGTTCTACTATTAAATTATAGACCTGATATCTAGGAGGAGTTTTGGCATAGGGATCTAGTTTAAAACACTTAGACCAGATTTTATCTCAGTTTCCAACACTCAAATCATCCATATCAAGGGTTTTCTATCTTAGTCTTTAGTTACACTATTTATTACTTTTTTATAAAATTTAAAGCTAGTCAATTCTATAATAAATTAGTTGATATATTTATTGCATAGTATTTCCCTAATTTAGTCTACCCAGACTGTTAAAAAACATAATATTTATACTTATTAAGTCCTAAAAGGTTAAAATATTTATTGAACCTAACTTACTTCAAACATTACACAAACCCTAACCTTAGATAACCCTATGGCTTACATTTCCAGAATTCAAATTTTAAATCCATATTTTTTTGATTTTATTTGATATATTCATTATCATAATGATATAATAAGTGTATCACTTTTTGTTTGAAAGTCTAATACTTTCATTTTCATGTTTTTTCCTTTAATTTAGAATGAACTAAAAAAGACATGAACACATGTATAGATAATGTATTATATCAATTGAAATATATGTCATATTTCATAACATGTTATCTTTATCCTAAGTGGAATTCAATTAAGTAACAAATCCTTACATATATAGAGGATCTATTACATAATTTAACAACCAAGTTTCAAGTTTTAATGTTGTATCTTATGCACAAGAAAGAATCTCCTTCTCCCCCTCATATCTATAAGGTTGATAACTACTTTCCCTCTAACTAGGTCCATGATATCACTCTTAAATGAGATGATGTATCTTATAACTTTGTCCCTAATCCCCATACTGAGCCTGTTCACACCTTTTCCCTATAGTGGTTGTGCCTACTATTTAATTAGAAACAAGTAGGGTTTGCACTTGTGAGACTCTAAGGGATCAAATTATCATTACGAGTAAGCTAATATCATATTTATAGAATCAAAACTAGTTATTAAGTGAACATGTCACATTATTTGTAAATAACATTACATGTACATAGTCTTAATAATATTCTAGTGTAAACCATGTATATGCATCTAAACCTAAAAACTTTGTGCCTATCACTCTTTCATATCCAAATAATAAATCATAACAAATTACATATAAAACTAGTGATTCAAAAATCATTCAAAGGTAAAATAAGAGTTCAAGTGAGGTACTAAGGGAAATGATTATGGATAAGTTGATCAACCTAACCCCTCTACACCTAATGAGGAGATCCAAATATCATTGTGCTTATCATAGAATACATTGACACCATATTGATTCATGTTTATCATTGAAAATAAAAACGTAATAGATAATAGATACAAATAACTCAAATAGTGATACATCATCCACACATCATACAATGGAACAAATATAAATTTTAAAAGGGTCAAATTAAGAAACCATATATAAATGATTACCAAAGCATAACTTATAACAAAAAATGATTCACATCACAATCATAATAAGAAATAGTACAATAAGCACAATTAAATGAAAAAAAGATACAAATATACCTCTCTAAATGAGGCTCAATTTTAAAATTAGTATGGTTTTGTTCAAAAATATCTATAGTAGTTTGATTATCACAGTCAAGGTTTGGAAAAGTAGGCCCAAGGCATCACTACTCCTATTCTAATAGTTGATATTTTTAGTTAACAAGGTTTGATATTTATCGAACATCCTAAATCAAATCATTCAAAAATGTAGTTTATCATGGAAAAATATCTAGATACACAAGAAATGTTATAGAAAGACAAATAAATTAAATTGAAAAGTCAAAATCATTTTAAGCCAACAAACATTCTCCAAAAAGGCTTTAATGGAAAAGAGCCTCCACAACACCATATGTCTACAACAATCATATTTTTAAAGGTCAAAATCACAATCAATATTATAAAGCATAATTCAGAAAGGTCAACTCCACAGTATGAGGTAATTCCCTCTAGCATTCTAGGTTATTATGATTATTATGATTTTGATGATGAACAATACCTAGATTTATACTGCAACACCATTAAATTCCAACATACTAATCACACTACATGAGAGACTACCATTCCTATTTTTGACATAAGCCATAATGATACTGAGTTTCCCATGAGACTCATTGGTTATTATTATTTCTCTTTTATTGTACATAATTTACATATCTCTTGATCTTTGTGCATAGTTAAATTTCATGTTACTTGTATTATACTATATCCAAAAAATGTAAAAATAATATAATATGTCAAAAAATACAAGACTACAAATCATACACATTATTATGTCTACATTTATTAAGTTTTATAGATGTTACATATGATATTTATCTTAGTCTAGTTTTTTTAATCATATATAAATGTTTCACATGTTATTAATGAGTGATTGAACTAATCTATACTTACTACTATCTACCCACATGAGAGAGTTGGACACACTATTAGTCCAATCTAAACTATTCATAGGTCATGATCCACCAAATACGGGTAGGTAATGATGGAGTCAAAATTAGATTATGTTCTTGAAACATCCACACATGAATATTGAGAAAGCTATTACCTTAGCATAATATATTCATCGATTAATCACTATATACATATAAACACACAAGTTATCATGAGATCCATGCATTGGTTCACATACCTAGTGAGGTGTATTCATTATTTTCCTCTTTCCTATTTATTTACTAAATTTTACTTCTTTCATTTGTTTAGTCTTTTGTTTTTGATATATCTTAAGTAAGGAATGATTTGTGCACATTTCATTTTAAAGACACACATTGGAGCATGCTTCACATAATCAGACCCATCTTCATAATATTCACTTCTTAACTAAGTCAAGGTATGTTTCTTTATCCTTTATCCTAGTTATTTCACTTTACTACATTTATAAAATAGGGGGGGGGGGTTGGAATGTAACCACCCAAAAGTGGTATTTGAGTGCTAAGAAGTTTACTTGAGATAAATTATTCCTAGCTTATTTTTAGACCTATCCTAAAGCCTATTGTCACACTTATCTAGTCTTCATGTAGGTTTCAAGCATCCCTAGTTAGATACAAAGTAGTCCTAAACCCTCAGTTTCTGATCTTGGCCCTTTGTGCCTAGTGTTATGATGTGGCAAAAAAACACTATTCATGGACACTAATCTAAAGTTACTATTCATTGATGAGGTGAATGACACTATTCATCCTAATGAGGTCTCCACAACACTATTATTGATTGATTAGGTGGTATAGGATGAATTTCATGTGAGGATAAGGAAATAATGGTAAAAAAGGTAAACCTACCCTTTTTGGAAGCTTATGCTAAGTAGGGAGACATTAGTCAGTATTTCATATTGGCATATACTTTCCTTTTTTGTCATTTCATGAAGGTGGTGCCAAATTTTCCATGTAAACTTTTTCCTTAACTATTATGACCCCATGTGTGTAATGTGGTATGGATTTATTTTGGAGAGCTTATCTTTGATCAAGATTATCCCCCCATGTGAATGGTTGGCACCATTTTGGGCCCCCTTTATTCCTTTGTTGTTTCCTCTCATGTTTTTCTATAAGATATTATTTCTAGGCTTAGTTTAGGTAGGTGAGTTGGATAATAAGCTTGGGTTGTAAATCTTCCTTTGTATATTATGGTGAAGAATGTATGTATGTGAGAATAAATTTGTTGAAGACTAGAGGGATAACTTGTTAAAGCTTTGATTATCTATTATTAAGTTGTTAAAATTTAATGAGAACTGTGAGATGATTTTGTGTGATGAGATTGTGTGTTTTGAGAGAGATTTAGTGTATTAGGGATTCTTGAATCCATCATATGGTTGGAGGCCATACTAGGTGGTATCAAAGTAAGTAACATTCTTATGGAGAGGAGAGGATATTATTAAGAATGGGAGTATTGTGTTTTTATTTTGTAGGTATGAATATGAAGAAGTTTCCATGCCTTATGGATCAAAATAACTCATGGCATGTATAGTTGAGATAGAAATGCATTTTTAAGAAATACATACTAAAAACCCTATGAGGGTGAAGGTTACAAGTAAGAGGGTGAGTTTAGTTAAATCAAAGTGTTAGGAATATTACCAAATGGAGAGAAATAAGATAGAAAAGGAAAATATGAAGAATTTTAAACATATGGTTGCCAAGTTGATGGGTGAATTTTTGCACCAAAAATGCAAGGAGAGTGGATGTAGAGGCTTCTTGTGATGAGAGAAGAAAAGAGTCTTGAGAAGGAATGAAAGATGATTTATGTTGCATTTGATGAAGGAGACCCATTATTTTAGGATTAGAAAGAGTTTATGGAATTTGAGGAGGACAAAATTTGCATCAAAGAAAATTTGAATTTTTTTTTTGTGAAAAAAACATTAGATGAGGATGTTATGCAATCTAGTGCACACATTAGATGAGATTTTGGTAGACGGTGAGAAAAAAACCATGGGAGTTATTTTGGATGGAACATAGGTAGTCCATAATGAAATTTAATATCATGAGGAATGTCTAAGAATGGAAGAGTGTTGTGTTATGGATCCTATTTCTAAATTGTAATGTATTTCAAATACTGTACATTTAAAATGTATTGTACACTCTATATGTATTCTCCTTTGGGTTAACATTGCCCATGGTTTTGGTACCCATTGTTTTCTAATACCTCTTTGTTGATTTATTATGTATAGATGGATATGTTTTAGGTAATCATCATGTGAACAAGGGTTTAAGAAGGAAGAACAAAGTGTGTGTGAATTTAGGTGCAAATTTAGGAGAGTTTGTTGAGCGCAGCTCCAAACAATATTTGTGTATTGTAAATATGAGAAGATAGATCTAATATTGGATTTACTCTTGTGGCTTATAATAAATTTGAGCAAGTTCTTCTTGGTGAATATAGGCTATATTGGGTGAAGCACATTAAATCTATTTTTTCTTGTTTTATATGTTTATTTTTGTTCTTTTTGCATCACTATTCAAATCTATTATTATTGCAATTATGTGATATTGTTTCACATCAATTTATTATTTATTACTAACAAAGAGGATGAGGAAAACATGCCTTTGGATCAGGATGTATTATTAGAGGATATTAGTGTGTAAGTATGTGCACATGATGAGAGTGAGATGGATATAGTTACATCCATGAAATATGAGTTACAAGTGGTTTGTGATGATGTGGAAGATGATCCAAAAAGTGGTTGGATGAATTGTGAAAAAATCCAAGAGGTATTTAGGTGGAGGTGGTCAGTTTGTGGTGGGCTTGAGATCACATGGAAATGAGAGATGCATGATAGATCATCTTGGTGGAGGAAGATGATTTTTAGTGGTTACAATCCTAGATATGAATCCATTGGGATATGGATAAGATTTTGGTAGATAAGGATGGTTTTAGTTTATGTTGGGTGTAATCCCAAGAGAAGAGAGAAGAAGAGTGGAGGTGAAAAGATGAGAGGTGGAAGACTAGTAGGTAGAGGATGGAAGTGGAGGTGGAAAAATGAGTATTTGGTGTGTTGGAAGGGGATGACATGGTAATAAATGTATGTGACAAAAAGAGTGGTTTTACCAATTACCCCATCCATGTGATTGAGATATCACATTATAATAACTTGGGTGTCTAATGTAAGAGCATCCAAAGGTTCATATTGCATCATCTAAAAATAGAGTATTGTGTTTGTGTGCTCATGTTCTCATGTGTGTGTGCCTATAAATATTGGAGAACAATAATTATAACTCAAAAGAGATTATTTATTTTCAACTAGATGAGAATTATGTGATAGGAAAACACTATTCATGGACACTATTCCTAAGTTACTATTCACTGATGAGGTGGCATAAACTATTCATCCTAATGAGGTGTCGACAACACTCCTCTTGATTAGTTATGTGGCATGGAAAAATTTTCATGTGAGGACAAAGAAATAGTGGTAAAAAAGGCAACCTACCCCTTTTTGAAGTTTATGCTAACTGGGGGGATATTATTCACTATTTCAATTTGGCATCTACTTTTCCCCTTTTGTCATTTTATTAAGGTGGTGCCAATGCTGCCATTTGAACTTTTTCCTTAATAATAATGACCCATTTGTGTAATGTGGCATGTATTTCATGGGGATATAACATGTCTTTGGTCAAGATTCCCCATAATGTGAATGGGTGGCACCATTTTGGGCTCCCTTTACTCCTTTATTGTTTACTCTCATGTATTTCTATAAGAGTTTATTTCTTGGCTTAGTTTAGGTAGGCAAATTTGAGAATAATATTGGGGATAAGCTTGTAAATATTCCTTAATATGTTGAGTCCAAGTATGTATGTGTGTGATAATAAGATTTTTGAATCTTAGAGAGATAACTTGTTAAATCTTTGATTATGTGTTATTGAGTTATTGAGATTTAATGAGAATTATGAGATGATTTTATGTGATGAGATTGTGTGTTTTAAGAGAGATTGAGTGTAATATGGATTATTGAATCCATCATATGGTTGGAGGCCATGTAGGCCACATCATGTTATACCAGTTAGACACTAGGACTATGTGGCTCTCATGTCCCCAAAATGGAGCTAATTTCCTTTGCCCTATCTTTTCCCAATGGATATCTTTTTAATAAAAATCCTCTTAAGGTTATCCTAGAAAATTTTTATCATCCACACAAGAAACAAAGCAATATATATACCTAAATTTTAGCCCTCTATTCACCAGATGTAAATAAGATGTAAAATACTTATTCAAAAGAACAAGTTAATCACCATTAATGTTATCAATCCTTATTCTTCTCTACTTTTACATACTACCATATAGAATAACTTTAAATTCAAACTATCCATATTTCCAGTCTTAAACACATTCAAGGCACTCAAAGCAACTATCAAACTAGCATCACTTGAACTTTCACTAGCACTTATGTGGGGAGAACTACATAGGGATTGATCCTTCAGAGTATTGTTATATAGGTAATTCTCTTCATAGTGAGTTGTTGAGGATGTCCATACTACCCTACCAATGAACACACTTTTCAACTCATGCCCTAGTTGTATGGAGGATTAGGGTTTTCATAATAAATTAGTCATTACAAGTTTCTAGAACTTATGTGCATAGGAAAAGACCCCAGATATCTAAGCATTGGTACACCCAAAAGTTTGGGATAATACTGCATAAAGGACACTACCACCAATATCAAGACACTATTGCCACATTTCCAATAATGACACCACTATACAATTGTGGTGTTATTATTTAAGAGGGTTTTTGATACAAGGATCTAGTTTACGATACTTAGACCAGCTTCCATATTATTTTCTAGTACTTAGATCATCTAAATCAAGAGTTTTCTAGCTAAGTCTTTACTTGCACTAGTTATTACTTATTTTAGAAAATTCAAAGATAGTAATTTCTTTAACAATTCACTATTTATATTTATTGCATATTATTTCCCTTATTTAGTCTACTCATCCCTTTAACAAACATAGAATTTATACTTTTTAAGTTCTAAAATGTTAAAAAACGTATATTTTGAATACATTATATGTATCATAACACATTTATCTTGATATTATTATGAATCACTACAATCAACATGCCATAATGCTTACATTGAATATGAATATTAAAGGTACTACTTATACAGTAAAACCATACCTTATTATCAAAATACAAGTTGTTTTTAATTCTCGAGCAACTCAAAATAATTCACCATTTCTATTATTTGCATCAATAGGTATTACAACATTTAATATTATTATTTTAATAGTCCATTCATGCTTTCTCATACCCATAAAAGAAATAAAAGCATTGAAAAGGAAAGCACTTGAAGTTTTACAACAATCTTTGTAGTACGTTGAATATATTATGATTAATGAAATGAGATTCATAAGGTTGAATCTATGGACACATATTGATTAACATTTTTTAGAAGCTTTCCCATAACATACAAATGATACATATGGTGAAATATCTAGTATTGTTATTATTATTGGTGATTTGGATCATCTATATTTGGTATGTGATATCCTATATATGTTGGAACATCTTAAGGTTCATCCATTTAGTGAATTTTCAACATTTGTATTATGTTGTGTACATATTTTTGTCAAAAGGCTCTAATCAATCAAATGAAAAATTACATAAGATACTATTGAATGTGAAAAATGTCGAATCAAAAGTTGAAGAATAAAATTTACTAATCTCTCGAAATGATATCTAATTTTTGTTCTAGTAAAAGTCTTGTTTCATTTATCAACTTGATAAAAATAAGAAAGCCATTGGTGTGTTCAAAATTACATGATAAAAATAAGAAAAAAATAGTAAAGAAAACATGGACTAAAATGGAATGAAATCTTATTAGATTATAAGACACTCAATAAATCATATGTGTTTTTAGAAAAAAATTCTTCTTGGTCAAGATTGAAAAACCAGCACAAATTAAAAACATGTTAAAAAGCTATGCTAATATCAAAAATTTTAATGAAGCATATTAACACTATGTAAAAATTTCCATTTTTTTTGGCAAGCTTGTTCCTTATGTCACCCATGTTCATTGAGTAAGAGACCCTGCAACAAGATAAAATGATTAGTTCTTTTTGAAATGTTTTATTAAACCTTTTTCCATTATTTATTTTTTTATTTGAAAAGACAATGAAGTGAAATAAGTGTATTGGTAATTTTTTGCAAGAGAAAGGAGACAAAGTATGAAGAATATTTAAAAAAAAAATATTTGACATTTTAATTTCATTCTACATAATGTAATCGAGAAGTAGCATTTGATACATCTTGATTACATTAAAATATTGAAAAGCATTTAAACATTATGAATTACCTAATAAATATAAGGAAATAGTAGAAAAGAAAACATGGAATGAATTCCTAAAATATTTTAAAACATTCTATAATTTATATATGTCTATGATAAAAAGTTGTTCTTGGTCAAGCCTAAAGAAAATAATACAAATTTAAAGCATGTTAAAAAATAATTCCAATATTAAATATTTTAATGAATCACAATAACACCATTTAAATTTTTCCTTATTTGTGTGGAAATATTTTCAGTTATGTCACCAATATCAATTAAGAGAGCTTACAACAAGCGACAAAGATTAATTCCTTGTGAAGTTTGGTATTAAACTATTCTCCCAATTTTTGTTTTGCTTGATATATATAATTTTAAACTATAGAGAAATAATTTGTATTAATAACACATTAAGGGAACCTATTTTCACTTTTACATTCACATTAAAATCTAAGAAAATAATGTTAATGGCATCTAATGCAACAAAACAAATATCTTTACAAAAGACATGCCATTATGGAAAAAGGTGTTCATCTATTGATTCAATTTAATGACCACTCACCTTCAGTATATACAATTTTGTCGCCAAGGATCCAACACATCCCCATCATCACCCTTAAGTACTGTGAGGTACATGCATGAATATATAACACACCAAAAGCATCGAAATACAATCATAGTCATTCTCCAATATCTAATGTAAATTTTCAAATAAGGACATAATACAAGGCTCATTCCTTTATCAAAATAACAATCTAGGAAAATTATATGAATATCAACTAATGGATAAAAATGGCCTTGGAAAAGAGACTTATTTTCATAAAATTATCATTTATGCATGTGTTTAGCATAATTAATTTTGTTCTCTCATATATAAACTATTTTTTTATAATGAGGCTGATATGTGAATCTTTTTATCTTTATGCATTTATAAAAAAAGGAAAAAGAAATGATTACATTTTATGACCAATATAACTTATATTCATCATTGGCAACCAAATTCAAGCACTACAATGTTGGCATGTAAAAGTGTGATTTTATACAATGCAATGATTACCATACATGTTTTTTTAATAGACATTGGCAATTTAATATGGCCAAGAAATTAATATATGGTAGTTAAATTTTTTTTAAAGTAAAAATTATTCTATCCAAAACTAAATAAAAAAGATTATTCAAACTAACATCAATTTAACATATTCAAGGTCCTTAAAATAGATTGGACAATCGAATTTCAATTTTTTTTTACCAATTTGTTTTATACAAACATAATTATAAATCATTAATCTTATATTCATATTTGTAAATATGATTGTATTCATTCTCCAACATTATTTGTGAATCATTAATCAAGTATGGAAAGCAAGGTTCATTCTAGTAGGTGCATGTTTATTAATGTAGTTAATATTTAAAAAATTTAAAAAGTAGAGGTGGTTAATAGTATATTGAAAAAACATTTGGTGTAGGATATTACTTTCTTACTTTTTAGCTTAGGTGTTTCTCATTGGGGATGTTTATCTCACATTCATAAGGATGATGGGTTTATGTCTTACTTCCACCTATATTGGGGAAGTTATTCCCACATTCATGGGATGGTTAGGATTATCCTATCCTCTACCTATTTCTACATCTATATTCTAAACTATAGAGCATATAATAGAATACAATTGATGTATTCTCTTTTTGTGTATGGTGAAACTTTCATTGATGTACTACTGACATATTAGAGATATCTTGGCTTAAACTCTTCTTAACTATATCACAGTATTAGATCCACTCCCCAATAGCCATCGCTCAATTTTTAGGATTTTCTCATAGGGAATCCACCATTATTTCACTGATTCAACCCTTCTTTGTAGCTATTTCCATAGCCTTTCAAGCCACTTTTTGTAGTCAACTATTTTTGGGTGCATTTTCATGTATTCTAACCTACACCATTGAGTTTATAAGGCCTTAAAATGTTAGGATCCCCTATCAATTTGTCAAAAAAAGAGAACTTTGAAAAAACTCATTTTGGGGTTTTTTTTAGTGTTTTAAGGACATATTTGCACTGATCCATACAACAAATATACTTACCTTTTTACAAGAAAGTTTTCTAAGTTTTTATAGGTTCTTCTAGATCTTTAGTGGATTTTTGAATTCCCCCCCCCCCATAATTCCTATGATATATTTGGTGAGCTAGATTTTTTTTAGGGTCTGTGGCTAGTTATTGTAGGGGTTTGTATTGGTTTGATGATTTCTAGGTTATATATCAATATCCAACCACAATTAACTCATGACCATTCTCTATTGTGCACTAATCTACTTGGCATTCACCTTGGATCCACATAGTGAGATTTTATTGAGTGCAAGAGCAAGTTTAATGATGGTTTCTACTTGGTGAAGATGCCAATTAGAGGTTATTTGCTGCAAGTTTATTTGGAGTTAGAATTGACCATGAAGGCTCTTAGAATGTTGAAATTGGTGGTGGTATGAGTGTGACCTTATGGAATAAGTGTTTTTTTTACCATATCAATGACTTTTATAGTATTTTTACTGAGTGTAATTATTGGAGGAATTGTATGTGGCTTGATTGAAGTCACCATAATAGAAAATAGATTCATAGAGGGCATGGCGAATTCTCCTTCTTCTATAGTAGATACTCACCAATAGCCAAGTAGATCAAATGGGGTTTTTAAGGAGGAATAATGAGCCCACCCAAGCTATAAACTTTGTCATTTATCCATAGTGGTTTTCTTCTTCATTTACATGGCATATCTATGTGGCACAATCTTATATGACATTGAAAGCTTTGTTGAAATTGGTATTTATCATTTATACTTTCCTCTTCTAGTTGTTCAATGTACCACCCATCACTTGTCTCCCTCCATCATTGATAAAAAAAAACCCACTCCCTTAGTCAAATCCATGCAAGATATTCATGTGTTTTTAAAGTTAGCCAAGTCAAATTTATTTTGTTTTACCAATTTCTGGTACTCTACATTTTTTTTTATTTTGATGAATATTTGGTAATTTTAGCTGGTGGTCCAAAGTTGTTTGAATTTTCTTAAAATAAAAAAAATCTAAATGATTTTAAATATCAAATCATTTAAGTCACTTGACATTAGTGATTTAAATTGTAAAGCTTTTGTTTAAAGTCTTTCTTGTGTGAAAAAAAATTTAAAATTGGAGAAGTTTTTTTACCATGTGGGAGGGGACAATGTCATGACAATGTGAATTTGTTGCATATGGTGGAGATTTGTTAATTATTTTTTACAAAAAATAAAATTGTGGGTAATTATTTCAAGGAGGGAATATTATTCCTTGTTTTAATTTCTTATATAATTTTTTGAATACCAATGGGTGAGGTTTGATTTGACTAGAGGTTCGACCCCTTCACAAGAAAACAAAACTCTTTATCTCTCATTTGATTTTGTTCTCATTGTAATCTTGGACGCATTTTTAACTATGACCAATGTCCTATTTGCATGAAATTTATCCCACATTGTACCACTTATGACACTACTACACTTTTCATTATCTTGGATGCATTTTCAACTAAGTTCTATGTCCTTTGCTTGTGTTTTTATAGGTTTTCATATTTTGGTAATTAATCATTTCAGGTATGTTTTTGTATACATGATGGCCTTTTCACCCTTTTCCACACTCTTCCATCAGCCCATGAAATGCTCTATTCTAGTTTTCACATTGTTAATTTATGTAGAGATGGATTATAAATATGGTTAGATCAAGCATTAGTCAAGAAATAATTAAGAAAAATGCATAAGAACATAATAAGCTAAGCCAACTCTTTTGACAGGGTATGGTAAATGATAATTAAGATCTAATGAAATAAATCATACATAATTCCTTTGCAAGAGCATCCCATCACTAAAATAAGGCTCAAAACGTGATTTCCCCCTTGATTTGGTGCTCAAGTATTTATTAATGATGTAAGGTAAAGCTCCTCCATCATCTCTTGTGCACCAATGAAACTAGGCTCATAATATTTAAATCAATGTTGTGCCTATTTTGAAGCCATCTTATTGCAAATTAAGCATAATAAACACCACTCAAAAATGTGTTGGAACACAACTATCTACTGAGAGGGGGGTATATCAATATATTGACTAATTAATTCCTCTTTTAAAGTTTTAATGCAGATTAACAATATATGCAGAGATTGCATACACATAAATATGAATAACATTAGATATATCATGGAAAACCCAATATGGGAAAAATCAACATGAGAATAACTAATAGAATCTACCATTATAATCTAGCCTCATAATAAGGAACCTCACTGGTTACAATGTTTAAGGGAACCAACCCTAAGGATATATCGATCTCCTAATTTAAGAGCACCTACTCTAAGGAAGCACCCACTCCCTAACTGAACACTAACTCATCTTATCTAATCACATCCACCAATCAGATATATATGAAGTCATAACTCTAGATTAAAATATATATTCATAAATGAATCCAATTCTCTATTTTATATTATAGGTTTGGTCTATAACTACTCATGCTCTATACGTCATCTCTTTTCTCTTCTCTTCTCTTCTTTTCTCTTCCCCTCTATCTCTATGTCTCTATATTTCTACATTAGACATAATTCAATTTCACTAGCAATAACTTCTATATCTTAGACCACACACACACATAATCATTTGATATAGGGTTTTGTATCTTCTATGTGTTGACACTTATTTGCTAACATATCATGCTCAGTTCTATTGGACTTTAGTTCCTATCTTTAATTAGCAAGTTTCCCTTGTATTCAACTCATGCTTTACCACCATGATTCTTGGTCTTATTACTATTTTTATCATATATTGAGCTTTGGTTTTGATGTAAATACTATATTACACAAATTTGATTGATTAAAAAGATCAATTTCATAGTTTGTGTCATATTTTATGGCTTAACTACAAGTTCCTTTGCTTGGCCATTAGGATGAACATATATCTAAATATAAACCATTGATCTTAAGTTTTGTGCCATAATCTAATGGTCCTCATTCAAATTGATCAACTTTAAAATGTATCCATTAATTCAAGTACATACTCATGTGCTTCATTAGATATTTGTATGCTTCTTGGATTTAATGTTCCAAATTTAAAATGCAATCTTTGGATATTTTGATCTGAGATCCCATGTGTCATTAGATCTTCAAAGTTGAATGAAATTTATCTCTATCTATGGTTAAAACTTGAGCTCTCAATCTCATATTTATACTTCTTGAGTCTTTGAAATGAATATGCTCTATTGATCTCATCAAACTAGCTTAATCTTATAACTCACCTTTGTCTCATTAAATATCAAACACTTGATCCCATTGAGTCCACTTTCTATGTTATATCTTCATTAGATGATCATTCACTCATTGTTTGATCTTTTGACAATCTTTAACTTTATCTCAGCTTAACATTAAACTTCAACCACTTGTCCTCATCTCATTGAATCCTAACATCTTAGATCAAACACACTCCATTTATCTCTTTAAGATTTTCTCAAACTTTACCTTATGAAAATTTGACTATGGGAACCATTGTAATCAACTTTGCACCTTCATATCTTGTGCTTCGCTCAACTACCTATTTTAAAAATTTGACTATATAAACTAGGCATAACACTGAACAAATCTAGATGATCATTTATTATTGAATCCTTCACATGTGATAGATATAAATCCATTAATATGCTCACTCAAATTATTTATCCACAAAGCCAACTATGTGTAGAACTACTTGGAAGGCCAACTTTGTTCTTGCATAACTTTTGTTACGCTTAGTCGCATGACTTGAAATTTGGTGCATAAAATCCTATCACATAGGGGATTATATCCATATATCAATCTAATATTTAAACCTTCATATATTTAAGATATGACATCATCAAAATTCATTCTCAGCTTTTCTTAACATATGCAAATTTGATTGTGGGAAAACACTATCAAAATGCTTGGGAGCCCAACTTTACACATGCATATATTTTGTCGTGCTACATCATGTGACCTAAGATTGAGTGAATACAAAATAAGCACAAAAATGAACAAATATATATGATAATTTTATCCTAATACCTCTATGTGTGTGAATTTTAGCCTCAACAACATACTTACTTGGCTCCACTTGAACCCTTTTACAACTTTGGCTATGTATGGAAACTTAATGAATTATGCCCAAGTATCCAACTTTATAATTTCATATCTTTTTTCATGATTCATTGCATGACTTAAAATCTAATGAATGACAACTAGGGACTAATTGGTCATAAATATATGATCAACTCCCATATACTCATTCACACATGACAATGGTGATGTCAACAAACTATCTATTCTAATTTTTTTCCACTAGACCCAAAATGTCTAGATGAACAAAATGAAGAACCAGAGGAATTCCACTCATGCACAGAATCACTCCAATCATCCTTGACCTCTGATAGGATCCATTGCATATCCTCAAATCACTATACTCAACTCTAAACATCAACGACATCTATAATTCTAATAATCTCCCTTTTGACATCAATGACAATCATATTTACAATAATCTCCCCCTTTGTCATTAATGGAAAACTAAATACTCTAATCTTATAATACTTTGATCCTTCTCTAACATTTCTTGCATTGGCTTTGGACGAGTGTGAACTAAATCTTGTCATACAAAAATTACTCCCCCTTAGGCAATGGGACATTTTTCTAAACTCAACTTGGACACATGCTTTTCTATTTAAAACTTTTACAGAGAGCATTTGCACTTTTTCTCCCAAAGAGAGCAATTGCACTTTTTCTAACACTTTGGCATCAATGGCAAAATGACTCTATCTCACTATTTGTCCAAAAATATTTTCCCTTTTATTAGATAAGGGAGTTTATCCAAGCATTTACAAACATCAACTCATTCAAAATTTGCCAAATTAAGAATAATTTGAGCATATACAACCATCAACCCATTTAAAATTTGAGTATATAGAACCTTTTATCATATGAAGTGATACTTAATTTATATGTGTTTGGTTATGAAATGCATCACTGAATTCTTTGATATGTTAATATCACTTGAATTATCACAAAGAATAGAGATAGGTGATTTATACTCTACCTTGATATCTTTTAGTGTTTTTTCATCCATAAGACTTGAGTGCAATGTGCCACTACTGCCACATACTCTGCTTCTATTATGGAAAGAATAACTAACTATTGCTTTTTTCTCAGCCATGAAATAAGTCTATTTATTAGGAAAAACACACAACCACTAGTGCTTCTTCTATCATCCACACTTCCTGCCCAATCCACATCTGTATATGTTGTCAAAGCGAAATCTTCATTTATAGAATACCATAGGCCATAGTCAATTCTACTCTTGATGTATTTAAAGATTTTTTTTCACTACATTGACATGTGACTCTTTAGGAGTAGTTTGAAATAATTCAACCATGCACACTTCTTGTATGATATTAGGTCTTAATTCAGATAGGTATAACAAGTTACCTATCATTGATTTATACATAGTTTGATTTGCATCAAGGGACTCATCCTCTTTGCTCAACTTAAAACCAATTATCATGGGAGTACTAACTGGTTTGCTATATTCCATTCCAAACTTTTTGAGCATTTCCTTTGCATATTTGGTTTGGTATATAAATATCCCTTCATTAGTTTGTGCTAGTTGTAGACCAAGGAAGAAAGAAAGTTCTCCAAGAGTAGACATTTTAAACTCACTTTGCATTTGTGTAACATATTCTTTGCACATTTTATTGTTGCTACCACTAAAAATGATGTCATTTACATATACAAAAATAATTAAAATATGCTCACCTTTTGATTTGAAGTAAATATTATTGTCTGCACATCCTTTATTGAATCCTTATTATTACAAGTGTTATTCTAATCTTGAATACCATGTTTTAAGTACCTTTTTAAGACCATACAAAGATTTCTTAAATATGCATACATAATCTTCTTCCTATGACAACTTGAAACCTTCAGGATATTCTATGTAGACTTCCTATTCTAGATTCCCATTCAAGAAATCAAACTTAATGTCCATTTGATAGACTTTAAAATTTTTATAAATAGAGAATGCCAAAAACATTCTTATGCTTCCAATCTGGCAATTCGAGCACGTGTTTCCTCAAAATATATGCCCTCAATTTGCATATCCTTTGCACACTAATATTTCCTTATTTATTATGATAGTTCCATCCTCATTGATATTTTTCCTAAAGACCCACTTTGTATCTATTAATTTCTTGTTTGTAGATCTTGAAGCTAATTGCCGAGTTTTGTTCTTTTTAATTTGGCTCAGTTATTCATCCATGGATTTTAGCTAATTCTTATCCTTGTTGGATTCAACATACTCTTAGGTTCAATTATAGACATTAGATCAAAACTTACTTGTTCCTTTTTCATTTCAACTATTCTCTTTGTCTGAACTCCTTCATTATTATTGCCAATGATATGCTATATAGGATGATCATTTTGAAAAAATATTATAGGTGCTTTTTCCTTTACTTCTTCATGCTCTTCATTAGTTTCTTAATATTCAAAATTGTTTCTTCAATACACATTTCTTTGTTAGGTTTGACATGTTTCAAGCCTTCTCAAACCTTGACATTGATGCTCTCTACAATCTTGTGTAGGCTTTTGTTGTAGGATATGTAGACTTTGCTTTGGGTGGAATAACCAAGAAATATTCCTTCATCACATCTTGATTCAAATATTTCCAATTTATCCTCCTTTCTCTTTACATAGCATTTACTACCAAACGCTTTGAAATACTTAAATGAGGCAAGTTTTCCATATCATAGTTTATAAGGATTTTTGGCACTGTTTACCCCTAGTTGAACTATGTTCAAGATATATACTATTATTTGGACTACTTCTCTCCAGTATCCATCAAGTAACTTGGCCTATTTTAGTATTATTTTGGCCATTTCCATGACTATCTTATTCTTTTTTTAACAATTTCATTTTATTTTGGAGTCCTTGTTGCAAAGTAATGTCTTTTGATTCCAATCTTCTCATAGTACTCTATGAAGTCATTTAAGGTAAATTTACCACCTTTATTAGATCTTAAGCATTTGATTTTTATTTTAATCTCATTCTCCACCATAGCCCTAAATATCTTAAATCCTTCAAATTCCTGAGACTTATCCTTCAAAAAGGTTACCATGTCATTCTAAAGTAATAATATACAAACAATACTAAGTATCTTTCTTCTTTAGATCTTCTTATCTTCGTAGGACCAAAAAGATCAATATGAACTAATTCTAGAGGATTTTTAGTTGCATACTCCTTTATTTAAAACCTAACCCTTATGTGCATGCCTTGTTGACATTCCTTGCAAGTAGTGTCTATAGGTTTGGTTATTTTAGGCATATGTTTAAAATAATTATTTGAGCTCATTTTGACTATGTTATCAAAATTGACATGACCCATTCATCTATGCCATAACCAAATATCATCAATCTTTCATATTAGGTAGATATTATCATTCACTTCAACACGATTATAGATATTACTTTTAGTTCTTTTCCCTTCAGCAAATACTCTTTTAGATCTCCTTAACTTGTAGCCTTCTACATTAAATTTGACCTTATATCCATTGTCACACATTTGGCTAACACTTAACTAATTATGTTTCAATCCTTCAACATAAAAGACATCATATGTAGGCCATTTTCAATCTAGGTTCAAGGTTATTTTACCTCTTATCTTTACTACAGTGTTATCTCCCAAGCTAACAGATCCTTCCTTACATTTTCTTAGTTTGATGAAATTTTTATTGATACCAGTCATGTGCTTTGAGCAACCATTGTATATTACCCACAAATTTTTCTCCTTAGCATGGAGTGCAATTTGTGCAATCATAGATTGATCTTTAAATTTCCACACATCCTTGGGTTTCTTATTTGGCTTCGTTTTCTCATTTTTAGATACTTGTGAACTTTTATTCACATTGGGAGGCATACCTTTCTTCTTACATTCTATTTTTGGTCCTACAAAGTTTGTTCTATGGTGTTTAACTATGTGACCAAAATTATTGTAATTATAACATATTATATTTGTATCTAGAAAGGGTAAAGATGCATTTATGCTTACAAAATATATTCTCCTTATAGATAAAACTCTAAAATCAATAGCCATATGAAAAAAATGATTGCATGTATAAAAATAACCATAGAAAGATGACGAATACCTAGTCATAGCATTTCTTTGTATAGGATGAGGAGCTCTTCTAAACTCTAGATTTTTTAAGTCTTTCACTCTTGTGTAACCATCTAAATTAGCTACCTTTGTCCTATTCTTTTATTTAAGCTTGTTTTAATCTTTATTCACAATATTTGTTCTTATGTCTTTATTTATATCCATGTAAGCTTTCTCATTCTTTTCTCCTGATTCTCCTTCTGATTTGAAGTTGGCATATAGGTTAGTAGATATACTAGTTATGGAACTTTTTCATTTTTATAACCAAGACTAGATATTTTTTTAAGGCTTTCGAGAGTTGATCAAATCATCAAGAATGTTTGATCCTCCTTTTAGCTTCAGACCTTTAACTATTTAATCTTTAACTTATTAATTTCTTTTCTCAAAGCCACTATCTCTACTACTAACTTCATATACTCATTAGATTTAGATTGTAGTTCAATTTTGATGACATATTATATTATTTTAGCCTCTTCAACTTGTGTCTTTAGGATAACCACCATTTGATCAAAATTTTCAAGACTTTTGGACATTTTCTCAATCTTCTTTTGTCCAAACTTCTTCTATTTCGAGTTCTCTTTTCTTAAATTGTCTATTTCCTCTAAAGCATAGATAAGTTCACACTCTAGAATCACTTATCCTTCTTCTTATTCTTCATATGAGTCTTAAAATTCTTCTTGATCCATATAATTTGATCTTAATGTCATAAATAGGACATCCTTTTCCTTAGCCACAAAGTCACAGTAATGGTCATTAGTAGAACTATCACTGTCATCCAAGGAATCATAGTCTTCTTTTGTGTATAGGATTTTATTGTTTTGAAGAATTTCTTCTTCTTAGAATAATGGAGTTTCATATTTTTACTACCCTCTTCTTGATCAGAGTTATCCTTTTAGTTATAAGGGCATTTAGTAGCAAAATATCCTACTTTAACATAGTTAAATCATTTGAAGGGTAACTTACTTTTGTACTTTCTAGACCATCTTTTCAATATTCTAATAAATTTGGCTTATTCTTCATCAGTATCCTTAGATCTAGATGTAGGTGCTTCTAAATTCACTATTTTGGATGCTTTGAATGCAACTTCTCTCTTGAATGTATTTGTTTCTCCCATTCTTATCTCATGGGCTATGAATGTTCCATACAACTCATCAACAATGAGTCTATCTAGATCTCTTGATTGCTCTATTGTAGAGATCTTTGAGTCATACCTTGATGTCAAAGATATTAGGACTTTTTGATAATTATTATAACTTCCATCTCTTCTCCAAGGCCTCTAATTGTATTGACTATTTCATCTACTCTGAGGAGGTAGTCTATAATTTTCTCTTATTTTTTCATTTTAAGGATTTAAAACTTACCTTTAAACATTTATAACTTGGCCTAATTGACTTTTTCATCACCTTCATAGATGATTTTTAATTTTTTCTAGATATCATGCATTTTGACAATGTATCACTTTGATAAACTTTGAATTAGACAATCCACATAAAATAACATTCTTAGCCTTGGCATTGCTTTCATATGTTTTCTTGGAAGCCTGATTAGTAAGATTTATTGTAGGAGTGGTATATCCATTTATAATAGACATACATACATCAAACTCTAATGAATATAAATATGCTTCCATTCTTATGATCCATAAAGCATAGTTTGATCCATCAAAGAGAGGAGCCTTGTTTGAGGAAGAGCCTTCTTGACTAACCATTTGTTTTCACCATCCAAGATCTATGTGAGTTGATTAACCTTCTTCTAAGGAACCAAGGATCTAATAATAATTGTTAGAACATGACTATCTATTGATATGGGAGGTGAATCAGTAGATTGACTAATTTTATCCTTTTTAAAAACTTTTAATGTAGATTAATAATATATATAGAGATCACATACGCATAAATATGCATAACACTAGATATAGCTTTGAAAAGCCAATAAGGAAAAACCACCATGAGAATAACTTCTAGAATTTATTGTTCTAATATATCCTCACAATAAGGAACCTCACTAGTTACAATGGTTTAGTTCACCAGCCCTAAGGAGACACCGACCCCATGATTTAAGAGCACCTACTCTAAGGAGGCACCCACTCCCTAACTGAGCACCAACTCATCTTATCTAATGGCATACACCAATTAGATCTATATGGAGCTATAACTCTAGATTACATTATAGATTCATAAATGAATCTAATACTTTGTTATCTATTATAGGTCTAGCCTATAACTGCTCATGTTCTAC
Source organism: Torreya grandis (assembly GCA_037957365.1). NCBI lineage: Eukaryota > Viridiplantae > Streptophyta > Pinopsida > Cupressales > Taxaceae > Torreya > Torreya grandis. Next base: position 1,413,422 of record JARHVA010004328.1, on the reverse strand, counting down.
ACTTCATCTCTCTTCTCTTCTCTTCTTTTCTCTGTGTCTCTAAATTTATATATTTGACACAATTTAATTACACCAACAACTACTACTATATCTTAGATGACATACATATATAAGCATTTAATCTAGGGTTTTGTATCTTATCTATATTTACACTTCTTTGCTAACACATCACACTTAGTTCTATTGGATTTTAGTTCCTATATGTAACAAAAAGTTTTTATTTTATTGAACTCATGCTTCACTTCCATGATTCTTGGTCTCATTACTATTTTTATCATATACTAGGCTCTCATTTTGATGCACATGCTTTATTACATAAATTTGATCAATTAGAGTGATCAATTTCATTGTCTATGTAGTATTTTATGGCTTAAATACAAGTTCCTCCACTTGAAAATTAGGATGAACATATAATTAAATATCGACCATTGATCTTAAGTTTCATTCCATGATCTAATGGTCCTCATTCAAATTACTCAATTTTAAAATGCATTTGTTAGATCAAGTTCTGATAAACTCATGCACTCCATTGGATATTTGTATGCTTCCTAGCTTTAACATTCTAAATTAAAAACCAATCCATCGGATCTTTTTATGTGAACTCCCATGTGTCATTATATATTCAAAGCTACATAAAATTTATCTCTATTTATGGTTAAACCTCAAGTTATCAATCTCATCTCCCTACTTCTTGAGTCTTTAGAATGAATATGCTTCATCAATCTCATCAAACTAGATTGATATTTTAACTCACCTCTATCTCATTAAATATCAAGAACTTAATCCCATTGAGTCGACTCTTTATATTATATCTTCATTGCATGATCATCCACTTATCATTTGATCTTTTGACAAGCTCAAATCTTATATAAGCTTAATGTTAAACTTTGATCACTTGTCCTCATCTCATTCTATCCCGACATCTTAGATCAAACATGCTCGATTGATCTCTTCTAGAGTTTCTCAAACTTTTCCTTTGAAAATTTGATTATAGGAACTATTGAAATCTATCTATAAGGTTAACTTTGCACCTTAATAACTTGTGCTTCACTCAACTGCCTGTTCTAAAATTTGGACCATGTAAACTAGGTATAACACTAAATAAACCCATATGCTAATTTATTCTTAAATAATTTGTGCATGTGAAATATAACTCCATTAATATTCTCACTCAAAAAATTCTATCATAAAGCCAACTATGTGTAGAACTGCCTGAAAGGCCAACTTTGTTCTTGCATAACTTTTGTTGCGCTTAGTTGTATGACTTGAAATTTGGTGCATAAGATCCTCTCACATAGGTTATTTCATCCATATATCAATATACTCTTGAAACCTTTATAAATGAAAGATATGACATTAATAAAATTCCTTCTCAACTTTTCTTGACATATGTAAATTTGACTAAGTGTCAGAAAACACTATCAAAATGCTTGGGAGCCTAACTTTGCACATGCATATCTTTTGTCATGTAATACCACGTGATTTGAAATTGAGTACATATAAACTAGGCACAAAAATTAACAAACCTATATGATAATTTTGTCCTATTACCTCCATGTGTGTGAATGCTAACTTCATCAACATGCTTACCTGGTTTTGTTTGAACCCTTTTGCAAATTTGGCTATGTATGGATACTTGGTGAATTATGTCTGAGTAGCCAATTTTAATTCCTCATATCTTTGATCATGCTTCATCACATGAATTCAAGTCAAGTGCATAAAAACTAAGGACTAATTTTATCACAATAGTATGATCAACTCCCCTAAAATCATCCACATATGGTAATGGTGACATTAGTGAACTACCTATTCAAATTTTTTGCCATCGAACCCAAAATGTCTAGATGAACAAAATGAATAACCATATGAATTCCACTCATGCACACAAGCACTCCAATCATCCTTGACCTCTGATAAGATCCCTTGCACATATTTAAATCACCATACTCATATTTGAACATCAATGACATCCATAATGCCAATAATATCCCTTTTGACATTAATGACAATCGTGTTGCCAACAAAATGGCTTATGGAGAGAATTTTTCATAATAAGTTTACAAAAATGAAGCTTAAAGATGATGGTCTTGGCCCTTTCTATTTATATATTTTGGAATTTTATTAGGATCAAAAATGACCATCCATCTTGAGATCAAGATGTTTGGCCATGAATTAATTCAATTTTGTATAATAAATCCATAAATACCCTCATAAATATTTGGAAAAAAGATGCATTAAAAAGGCATGGTAGTCTTTAAACTTGGTATTTGTTATATTTATGGCTTATAGATGCCACTTCATAAATGATGTCATTTGATGATGTAGATATTAAGAGTCAATTTCTCATTAAAATACATTCACTAATTTCTATGGATTTTACACTTAAGCATTTTATTTGGATTAATTTGCCTAAGTGATATTAATTAAATTTTATGCAATTGTTTGAAAATTGGTTACACTCTATTAATCAAACTAGTTAGAATATCATATTAATGGGTCATAATTTGATTAGAGAGGAATTAGAATGTAATTTTAGTTGTGTACATGCCAATATCCCATTTAGGACATTGTCGACATAAAATAACACATGCACATGTCATGTGCTTTTGAATTAGAATAAAAGAATGATTCAAAGCACTACAATGCATTTTTATCATTTTAACTCGAAATGATTTGAGAAAATTTAAAAAACACATAAAATACATTTCCCCATTTAGGGATACATTATCATAAATTAGTTATTGTATAAAACAATCTCAAACCATTTATCACATTTACATTATTTTCACTGAAATTGCACGTTTTCATAAATTTTGAGTAAGAATGACAATTTCAGCACAATGGTGTTAGGAATTAGATGTCTACATTTTACCCCTATTTAAGAAGGCATAGAAATATATTTAGGTGAAGCAACATATTTTCAAAGAAAAGAGTTTTCAAGAACACATTGGAATTAAATGACCCATGATGCCCCCTCAATAGGACATATAAGGATGAAAGAGAAGGATGGAGTCTCAAAAATAGAGAAAAAAGTGAGATTAAACTATGGAACAGATTAAATCCATATGAGCCAATGTTTGCATGTTTTATTTCCATCAATGATCAAAATATAATTAGAGTAAAATGGGACCCAAGAATAAGAGAAGGGGAAGAATACAATCAAAAAATATAATTGACACACTTTGAATACACCCAAAGCTAGGCTGCAAGCTGTGTACTTACAAAATGATCAATACTAAGATAAGTTGCACACTAAAATATTGCTAGAATGAGGGCAAAAGTTCACAAAGATTGGAATTAGAATAAATAAGAAAAAATTGCTCTAGAGAGATGAAATAATATTTTTCTTTGATAAATTGGATTTGATTAGTTGAGAAAATAATTTTTCTCTAGTAGGGATAATTTTGATCACTAATAATTAATTGTGCTAGAGTAGGGCTGATTTTGATTTATGACTAGTTCAAATTTTGTACCCCTATAGAGAAAATTGGCAAGCATAGCTCAAGGATATAACCTATTGTATAGATTAAAATATGAGTGGGTGAAAATGTAGAGGTAATGGTCTAATTAATGAAACAACCATAAATAACCATGCATACAAAAGTGTATAAAGTGATGAAAGGTCAATTTGACCCAAGATATGTCATGTATCTAGGTACTACCTACATAATCCAAATGGACCTCAAACCAATGTACTTCACCCAAAGTGGGAGAAGATGGAATGAGGATTGAATAAATAGAAGAAAAATGGACCATGATTGGATTTGACACATGATGTATTCTAAAAGATGCATGTCTTGCATAGAGTTAGGTGTGTAAGCCATTGGTACCTAGTTTCATTGATGCACTTGAGAGTTGATAATTAGAGATGCATTGATTTTGAGACTTGAATCCAAAACACTTGGAGCTTGCTATATAAAAATTAAATTATGTATCATAAGTATGAATAACCTATAATGACATTGTATTTCAATTATCATGATCTCATTCTAATGTGAATATTTATAACTAAGGATAATGATAAGAACTACCAATACCAGAGTTACAACTATTTACATTTAAACAAAAAAACAAGGACAAATAAAAATTATAAAATATGCAAATGAACCTAATTTAAAATCAAGATATGAAAAATTAGGATTTAAGTAGGAATAAGAATGTACAAGATCCAAACAAGAACAATTCATAAACAACATAAAAAAAAGATATGAAAAATCAATATCCATGCATGCTATCAATATGTAATTGGAAAACAAAACAAAACAAAAGATAAAACAACAAAATAAAAGACCAAGAAAGAGAACAAAAATAAACAACAAAGGAAGAGAAATTAATAAATTAAGAGATAATAATACACAATAAGACAACAATAAATATCAATTAAACACACACAAACAAGAGTTATTCATAATGGTAGTGTGGTTTGAAAATAATAGATTAGGCACATGTAGTAGAGGCATTACTTTATACAATAATATAACAAGAACAAGGACACAAAGTTACCCCTAAGTGATAGGGAAACAACATAGAATAAGATGGGGGAAAGAGAAGAAAATGAAGGGACTGGTTGAGATGACTCTAGATGTACAAGACAAGACGACGTTTCCTACATAGCTCCATGGTTCAGGCTAAATGTGGTTCTCCCAAGAATTAGGATAGAAGAAAAGTGATGGTAAGAAAACATGATTAATATTGTAGAGGAAACAAGAAAAATGAGAATGGTCTTTCAAAATGGCAAGCTAGGGGGACAATCTAATTTAAAAACAACAATAGTGTGGGACATTTAAGATGTACAAAAGTGAAAGATAATGTTTTTATTTGTTTTTGTCCATCATTTTATAATTTTTTTGGGTTTTTGGGATAAGAAACAAAAATGAAATATTTATAAAATGTCCATGGGAACTACCTAGCTGAGGAGATGTATGTCCACATGTAAGAGTTCAAACAATAGCTAAACTAGGTATAACACTAATCATGGATATAAATAAAGGAATAAGGAACTAACTAATCAAGGAGATGTGTGTCCATGAGTATAAACTCCAATGATATCTAAAGTTAGATGTAATGGCACATGCTCATAAATTAGTAACAGTGAGGTAAAATAGGGATTGAGATGAGCTCAGCGTGAATATAACATAGTCTACATAATCCCATTAGGACCTTAAGCTACAGTAGATGTGCATAATTAATCCATAAATACCCTAACAAATATTAGTCAAGAAAAACTCAAGAAAAATTCATAAGAATATAAAAAGCTAAGTCAACTCTTTCAATGGGGTTTGGCAAATGATAATTAAGAGCTAATGAAATATATCACATATAATACCTTTCCAAGAGTGTCCTATTACTTAAATGTGGCTCAAAATGTGATTTTACACTTGATTTGGTGCTTAAGTCTTTAGTAATGATGAAAGGCAAAGCTCTTCCATCATCTGTTGTGCACCAATGAAATTAGTCTAATGATATTTAAATCAATTTTGTGCCTATCTTGAAGCTATTTTATTACAAATCAAGCATAATAAATACAACTCATAAATGGATTATGGAGATAATTATACATAATAAGTTACATAAATGAAGCTTAAAAATGGTGGTCTTAACCCTCCTATTTATAGATTTTTAAATTTGATCAAGATTAACCATGACCCTCCATCTTGAAAATAGGATGTGTGGCCATGAATTAATCTAATTTTGTATAATTAATCCATAAATATTGTCATAAATATTTGGAAAGAAGGGGTATTAAAGAGGCATGTGAGGCCTTAAACTTGACATTTGTTGCATTTATGGATTATGGATGCCACCCCACAAATGATGTCATTTGATGATGCATATGTTAATAATTAGTTTCCAATTAAAATACATTAAATAAATTTCATGTATTTTCCACTTAATCATTTGATTTGGATTAATTTTCCTAAGTGAGATTAATCAATTTTTTTGCAATTCTTTAGAAATTGGTTGCAGTCTATTAATCTAACTAGTCAGAATGTCATATTACAAGGTTGTAATTTAAATAGAGAGGAATTAGAAGGTTATGTTATTTGTGTATAGACCAATACCCCATTTAAGATTTTTTCAACACAAAATAACACATGCACATGTTGTGTGCTTCTGAATTAGAATAAAAGGGGGATTTTAAGCACCAAAATGTATTTTTATCATTTTAACTCAAAATGATTTGAGAAAAGTTAATAATCACATAAAATGCATTGCCAAATTTAGGAATACATTATCATAAATCAATGCTTATATATTACAAGATCAAACCATTTAGTTTATTTACATGATTTTGGACTAAATTGCACATTTTCACAAATTTTGAGTAAGATTGACAATTTCAGCACAATGGTGTTAGGAATTGGATGTCTAGATTTTACCTCTATTTGAGAAAGAATAAAAAGATATTTAGGTGAAGAAACATATTTTCAAAGAAAATAGTTGTTAAGAACACATTGGAAGGAGATGACATGTGATGCCCCCTTGAGAGGACATACAAGGATAAAAGATAATGATAGACTCTTCAAAAGAGAGAGAAAGTGTGATTAATCCATGGAATAAATTAAATATAGATGATCCAATGTTTTCATGCATTATTTCCATCAATGATACAAATATAATTAGAGTATAATGGGCCCCAATAGTAGGTGGAAGGGGAAGGATACAATATAAAAATATAATTGACACACTTTGAACACACCCAAAGCTAGGGTGCAAGCTATGCACTTAAAAAATGATCAATCCAAAGACAAGTTACACACTGAAATATTTCCATAATGAGGGAAATTTTTCATAGATATTGGAATTAGAATGAATAAGATAAATTTTATCTAGAGAGAGGAAATAATAATGTGCTTCAATAAAGTGGATCTGATCAGTTGAAAAAATAATTTTGCCCCAGTAGGGATAATTTTGATCACTGATAATTAATTGTGCCCCATTAGGGCTGATTTAGATTTATGACTAGTTAAAATGTTTTGCCCTTGTAGGGAATATTGGTAATTATAGCTCAAGGATATAACCTAATGCATAGATTAAAATATGGGTGGGTACAAATGTAGAGGTGATGGTTTAATGACTGAAACAAAAATAAATAACCATGCATATGAGAGAATGCACAAAGTCATGAAAGAGATGAATAAAGGAATAAAGGTGGTCAAGTTGACCTGAGATACATCATGTATCTAATCACTACCTACATATTCTAAATGGACCTCTAGCCAATGTAGTTCATCCAAAATTAAGAGAATATGGAATGAGGAATGAAGAAATAGAAGAAAAATAGACTGTCATTCAATTAGACTCATGATGTACACCAAGAGATGCATATCTTACATAGAGTTGGGTACATAATCTATTAGTACCTAGTTTAATTGATGTATTTGAGAGCCAATCATTGTATTTTCATTAATTTTGAGACTTGGATCCAAAACACTTGGTGCTTCTTATAGAAAAATGAAATTATGCATCATAAGTATAAATAACCTATAATGACATTACATTTCAATTATGGTGATTTAATTCAAATGTGAATATTTATAACTAAGGATAATGATAATAACTACCAATACCAGAGTTACAACTATTTACATTTAAACAAAAATAAATAAATACAAAGAAAAATTATATAATACATAAATAACCTAACATAAAATTGAGATATGAACAATCAAGATTTAAGTAGGAATAAGAATGTACAAAATCCAAATAAGAATAACTGATAAACAACATTAAAATAGGATATGAATAATTAATATCCATGTGTGCTATCAAGATTTACTTGGAAAATAAAACAAAATAAAATATGAAACAAAAAAATAAAAAACCAAGAAAGAGAATAATAAGAAACAACAAAGGAATAGAAATCAATAAACAAAGAGACAAAAATGCACAACACAACACCAATAAAAATCAAATAAACAAACAAAAATAAGAGTTGGTCATAATGTTAGTGTAGTTTGAAAGCAACTATTCAGGCACATGTAGTAGAGGCATTACTTTCCACAATAGTGTAACAAGAACTAGAACACAAAGTTTCCCCTAAGTGATAGGGAAACAATATAGGAAAGCATGGGGGAATGAGAATAAAAGGAAGGGGGTGGCCAAATTGACTCCAAATTTACAAGATAAGTGGACATTGCCTACATAGTTCCATGGATGTAAGATCAAACATGAACTTTAGGCCAAATGTAGTTCTCTCAAGAAATGAGATAGAATAAAAGTGATGATAATAAAATATGATTAATGTTGTAGAGGAAATAAGAAAAATGAGAATTGTGTTTCAAAATGACAAGCTAGTGGGATAATTTACTTGTAAAATGGCAAGATAGTGGGACATTTAGGATGTATAATAGCATAAGACAATGTTTTTGTTGAGCTTTTTCTAATTTTTTTGGGTTTTTGGGATAAGCATAAAAAATGAAATATTTATAAAATGTCCATGTGAAATACCTAGCTGAGGAGATGCACATATATAGGCAGTATTTCAAATAATAGTTAAACTAGCTATAACGCTCATCATGGATATAAATAATGGAACAAGGAACTAACTAATTAAGGAGATGCTTGTCCAAGAGTATAAATTCCAATGATAGCTAAAGCCAAATGAAATGGCACATGCTCATAAATTAGTGAGAGTGAGGTAAAAGAGGGACCAAGATGACCTCAATGTGAATAGACCATGGTCTACATAAACCCATTAGGACTTTAATTACATTAGTTGTGCATAATTAATCCATAAATATGCTAACAAGCATTAGTCAAGAAAAACACAGTAAAAAATTATAATAATATAACAAGTTAAGCCAACTCTTTCGATGGGGTTTGGAAAATGAAAATAAAGAGATAATGAAAGAAGTCATACACAATACCTTCCCAAAGGCATCCTATTACTCAAATATGGCTCAAAACATGATTTTCCTTTTGATTTGGTGCTCAAGTCTTTAATAATGATGCATGTCAAAATTCCTCCATCATCTACACCAATGAAAGTAGGATCATGATATTTAAATCAATGTTATGCCTATCTTTAAGCTATCCTATTGTAAATTAAGTATAATAAACACAACTCACAAATGGCTTATGGAGAAAATTATGTATAATAAGTTACACAAATAAAGTTTAAAAGTGTGGTCTTAGCCCTCCTATTTATAGATTTTTGAATTTGATCAAGAGCAACCATGACCCTCCATTTTGAGATCAGGATGTGTGGCCATGAATTAATCCAATTTTGTATGATTAATCCATAAATACTATCATAGATATTTGGAAGCAATGGACATTAAAGAGGTATGGGAGGCGTTAAACTTAATATTTGTTGCATTTATGGCTTATGGGTTCCACCCTAAAAATGATGTAATTTGATGATGCATATATTAATAATTAATTTCCAATTAAAATATATTCAATAACTTCCATGGATTTTCCACATGAGCATTTGATTTAGATTAATTTTCCTAAGTGAGATTAATCAATCTTTTTACAATTCTTAGGAAATTTGTTGCACTCAATTAATCAAAATGGTCAACATTTCATATTAATGGGTTGTAATTAGAGTAGAGAGGAATTAAAAAGTGATATTAGTTGTGTATGGACCAATATTCCATTTAGGACATTGTGTTGTGTGCTTCTGAATTAGAACAAAAGAGTGATTTAGAGCACCAAAATGCATTTTCATCATTTTGACTTGAAATGATTTGAGAAAGGTTAATAATAACTTAAAATGCATTTCCCCATTTAGGGATATGTTGTCCTAAATCGGTGATTATGTATGATAAGATATAAATATTTAATGCATTTATGTGAATTTGGCCTAAATTATGCATTTCCATAAATTTTTAGTAAGATTGACAATTTCAACATAATGGTCTTAGGAATTAGATGTCTACATTTTATCCCTATTTGAGAAGGCATAGTGAGACATTCATGAGAATCAATGTCTTTTCAAATAAAAGAAGATTAAAGAAGACATTAGAATTAAATAACCCATGTTGCCCCCTCAAGAGGACATATAAGGATGAAATAGAAGGATGGACTCTCAAAAAGAGATAGAAAGTGAATTTAAACCATGGAACAAATTAAATCCAGATGAGTCAATACTTTCATGTATTGTTTCCATCAATGATCAAAATATAATTAGATTATAACGGACCCCAAGAATGGGGGGAAGGGGAAGGATACAATCCAAAAATATAAGCGACACACTTTGAACATACCAAAAGTTAGGATTCAAGATGTGCACTTACAAAATGATCAATCCTAAGATAATTTACACACTAAAATATTACCATAATGAGGGAAAAATTATGCATATCTTGGCATTACAAGAAACAAGAAAACATTTCTCTAGAGATTGAAAATAATAATGTGCTCTAGTAGAGTAGATCTAATCAGTTGAGATAACAATTTCAGTCTAATAGGGCTAATTTTGATCATTGATAATTAATTATGCCCCAGTAGGGCTGATTTATATTTATGACTAGTTCAAATATTATTCCCCTCTAGGGTAAATATGTAAGCATAGCTCAAGGATATAACCGAATGCATAGATTAAAATATGAGTGGGCATAAATGTAGAGGTGGTGGTCTAATTACTAAAGTATCCATAAACAACCATGCATACAAGAATGTACAAAGTGAAAAAAGAGATGAATAGAGGAATAAAAGTGATTGAGTTGACCTGAGATATGTCATGTATCCAAGTATTGCCTACATAGTCAAAATAAACATCAAGCTAATGCAGTTCACCCAGAAGTATGAGAAGATAGAATGATGAATGAGGAAATAGAAGAAAAATAGATTACCATTTGATTAGACTCATTATGTATGCTAAAATATGCACATAGTGTATAGAGTCAAGTGCATAAGCTATTGATACCTAGTTCCATTGACACACTTAAGTTATGATCATCAGAGTTGCATTGATTTTGAGACTTGGATCCAAAGCATTTGGTGCTTAATATATAAAAATGAAATTATGCATTATAAGTATGAATAACCTATAATGAAATTACATTTCAATTTCACTAAGCCAATTCAAATGTGAATATTTATAGCTAAGGACAATGATAATAACTACCAATACTAGAGTTACAACTATTTACATTTAAACAAAAACAAAGACAAAGAAAATGAATACAATACACAAATGAATCTAACATAAAACTAAGATATGAAAAATCATGATTTAATTAGGAATAATAATGTACACAATCCAAACAAGAAAAGTTGTTAAACAACATGAAAACAAGATATGAATAATCAAGATCCATGTAGGATATCAAGATGTACTTAGAAAACAAAACAAAACAAAAGACAAAAAAATAAATAAAAGACTAAGAAAGAGAATAAGAAGAAACAACAAAGGAAGAGAAATGAATAAATGAAGAGACAAAAATGCACAATAGAACACCAATAAAAATAAAATAAACACACATAAACAAGAGTTAGTCATAATGTCAATTTAATTTGAAAACAACTATTCAGGGACATGTAGTAGATGCAGTAATTTTTATAATAGCGTAACAAAAACAAGGACACAAATTTACCTCTAAGTAATTGGGAAATAACACAAAAGAAGATGGGGGGGAAGAAAATAAAAATAAGGGGGTGGCTAAGCTAACTCCATATGTACAAGTTAAGTGGATGCTACCTACATAGTTCCAAGTACATAAGATCTAACATAAAATTCAATCCAAATGTAGTTCTCTTAGGAAACGGGACAGAATAAAAGTGATGATAAGAAAACATGATTAATGTTGTAGAGGAAATAAGCAAAATGGGAATGGTCTTGTAAAATGGCAAGTTAGCAGGGCAATTTACTTGTAAAATGTCAAGAGTGTAGGACATTTAGGATGTACAAAAGTGCAAGACAATGTTTTTATTTATTTTTGTTGAGCATTTTATAATGTTTTTGGGTTTTTGGGAATAATCAACATACGTGAAATATTTACAAAATGTCCAAGGAATTACCTATATAAAGAGATACTTGTCCACATGTAAGAGTTCAAACAACAACTAAAATGGCTACAATGGTACATGCTCACAAATCAGTGAGAGTGATATAAAAGAGGGACTGAGTTAACCTCGGCATGAATTGAGCATGGATTATATAGTCCCATTAGGACCTTAAGTCATAGTGGTCCTACCCACATAAAAGGTGGTGAAAATTTGACTAGGTCATAACAATTTTACAAATTTGAGCTAAATGACCAAGTGAATGATAATACTAATGGCAAGGTGATGCAACAATAGATGATAAAAAGTCATTGTTCCTAATTTTCGTACAGGCATTTATAATTAGGAAATAATGTTAGAATACTGATTTGCCCACATACAGTTATAATTAATGGTACCAAATAAAATAATGATGTACTCATATGTAGTTATAATAAATGGTATCAGATAATATGTAAATGAAAGATATCTTTCTAGATTAGTTATCACACTACTTCCATAGACTATCATTTAAACACAAATTTTAAAAATCCTAAAACTAGATTAGAATCTACCCATGGAAAGTGCAGGATGAACCAAGGGAACCAAGATTAAAAAAACAAAAAAATTAGGTAGGACAGTTAAAAACAAGCCTTGTTCAATAGTAACAACATGGTAGAATAAAATGGTACATTGTATGGCATAGAGAAAATGATAAGATGAACCTTGGTTATTATGGCAGTAAAGTTATCCTGAAGTGATAATTGGCTCTCAAAATCGAAAGAGCATTTGAACTTGAAAATTTCTTACTAAATGATGAGAGTGTTCAAACTTAAAAGTTGCTCATAAAATAGTGAGAGCGTGGTGATGGTGATCGAGATGATCTCAATAGAAATTGAGAACTACCTACATAGTCTCAAAGGACCTCAAGTGAATGTAGTTCAAATAGGTGAGACAAATAGGACATAATGGTATAAAATTCCTAAAAATGGTCTATAGGGTTTCCTCCAAGAAAATGAGGCAAAGGGAATGATAAGGTAAATTGCAAATAAAAAATGGCTCTACTGCTCTTGCCAACATGGAGATGCATGTCATAGACAACATATGAGACAACTAGAATAATAGATCATGTAAATTTATACCTAAAACCTCATCTAAATATATGCTCTATCCAGAACCTACTAGAAATCTAGATGTAACTGATGTTATTATGATCTCTATTTGCCATTGATTTTTCTTCCTTTGAGCATTGAGATAAGGTATCTTAATAGTCTCTATAAAGGAAAGTGTAGCCAAGGATGGTAAATAATGTTAGGCACATGATAAATGATATAATTTTTTAATGAAAATATGGATGATAATGGATTTTATAATGGTTGGGAAATAAATGAATATCAAGATTTTTAGACACACACAATGTTGTAGATTTCAGACCTGACATAATTTTGGTTGTGGTAGGGCCGAAGATGTCTGAAGATGACCTCAATAGGACCACTATGTTTTTCTATTGTTTGATCTTGAGAGTAGATACCATATGATTATGTTGTAGATCAAAATCTATAATGATGTATTCTTTGATAATGTCTTCATCAAGCAGTGAAAAACTTTTGTGCTCAGTTGTTGGCACCTCAATGAGGTTTTCACTAATGAATTTTTTTTCATTATCCCATAGATAATATGATAATGTTTCTTTAAGGGATGCTAACATTTAAATTTCATTGTCTCCCAATGCCTTCAAAAATGTTTCACTAAAAGATGTTGAGTTTGAAATTTGATTATCCCTTAGTACCTTTGAAAATGTTTCAGTAGAAAATTCTTCTTCTTCTACATGAATATGGTCTTGGTCCCCCTAATATTATGAAATTGATATGTCACCATGGATGTAGTTCAATAAGGTGTGATTTTGTCAGTCCTAATTGATAATTATGGGAGGTAGAATGTCAATATAATGGCAATGTTGGGTGGTTATAATAGAATGATGAAAGGAAACATAATCCTCATAGAATATTCTAGGAAAACCTACATAGATGCTAAATTTATCATCCTTAAAAATTGTATAAGGATCACAAATTTATTTAAATTTATCCATAAAGAAAGTGTAACCAATGTTATAACAACCATTACTATATTTTGATTATGAAGCTGAGTCCAAGTCAATGGACTCTAAATTTAATGTTGAAGCTGATAGCAATTCTGATTCTAATTCTAAATCTGATGTTAATTCAAAAAGGGAACCCAACTCTAACAATTATTCTCTATATAATGTGTCTATTTATATAATGATGTTTTCTTGAATGCTTAGTGTTGAATAAATAATGGCCTATGATGGCATAATGGGCTCTATAAAAATTGATTCATCTAAGAAGGGTTCAACATAAACTAGCTCATCTAGGTGAAGCCCCTTAGAGAGAGGGAACCGCTCAAGGGATGACTCGACAAAAATTGGTCTATCAAAAGGATATTCCTCTACGAGTGGAAAAAGATAAAGAGAAAACTTTGTAGAGACTGGCTTGACAAAGAGATGGGGATATTTAAAAATAGGTAAAATATGAATTGGTGATTCATCATAGTTTGAATTCTAATAAATGGGTGTTTCAACAATAATATGATCTTGGTTTATAATTAGTTTCAAAACATCAACTTTAAGCACATTTTGGTCCTCAAAAGATGGTTCTCAAAGAGGTAATGGTTCTTGTTGTGGATCATAGATCAACATAGAACTTCTAAAGTGGGGAATAATTGGTTTAGGGTGAACAATGGTCTGTGATTCAATAATGGGATCTATAAAAATTAGACTACCAAAGAAATTATCAATAAATATTGGTTCATCAAATTGAGGTTATCTAATAATAGGTTTAATAAATGCCAATGATAGGCCTAGAATTATAATTACCGGATGTTGTGGAGATTGATTTCTCATGAAAACCAAAGTAGGAGGGCCTAAAATGGTAACCTTCATGCATTGTGGAGCTTGGACTCTCACACAAGTTTAAGGAGGATAGCCTAAAATAGTAACCTTCAAGTATGGTACACAAATAAAAGGAGGATATACTAAAATGGTAACCTTTGATCATGGCATGCAAATCGAAGGAGGATATCATAAAATGGTAACCTTCGAACATGGTGTATAGATCAAAGGGGAAGGATTAGGATGATGTATAAAAATTGGCATGAATTAGATTGGTATTTAATAAATAGTCCCAAAAATGGTGACATCCTCAAATAAGATGGGGTGCTCATGTCTGCCATAAAAATTCTCTTCCTTACAACTAGGGCCACAAGAGACCCCATTATGAGTATACCTTTTTGTCATGTTAAGAAAGTTATTCTCTACATTTCCCTTTAAACAAGTGACAAGGCAACAAAGAGACTATAATAAATATAAGATGGTGTAGTAACACATAATTAGAAGAAATATTCATGAAATTACTCAGCTTTGGTGGGTTGAAATCATTAAATTATAAGAGGGTATGATAATTCAAATAACTAAGTGTAAACTACTACACCAAATGTAGGTTTAGAGATACATCAATAACTTAAAATATAGTTTAACTTCAATGATTTACTACTAAAAAATTAGAAGAAATCCCTTCAGATTAGGAAAGTGACAATGCAAACCAAGAAAATCAAGATGTGAAAACATGCAATAATTACTAAGTATAAAACTAAAACCAAATGGGTATCACAACACTTCCACATGGTAATAGGAGGTATAAAAAAATGTATTATAGAACTTAGAGTATGAGTAATACACTAGATGACCTAAGTTCATAATGATTAGATGATGATGATTCTATAAATGACCTTCAATCCAAATGGGGAATCGTGCCCAAGTTAACTCAAACAAAGTGCAAATGGTACACCAATTTAAAACCTTAGATCAAAACTTAGAAATATCAGATTCCTAATTTGAATTAAAAAGTGAAAGACTTGGAGATTTTTGGAAAATGGTTTAGACTGAAATGGGTAGCATAACAATGTTGTTTAAACAATACCAACACATTGTTTAAGATGAAGATTTGAACAAGGCAAAGATGATTTGGATTTGACCATTGTAATAATTCCTTATTAAAAAATGGTGGAAAACAAATGTGTTTAGTTGATGTTTTTTGTTAACAAATAATATGTATACTCAAATCAAAACCAAGCAAGTAAAGGAAAAGACAAATACAACTAAGTAAATCATCTTAAGCCCTAAAATGACAAGGTTGCATTGTATTATTGAAATCCATCTATATACATGATCTTGGGATGATATTAAGTGTTAATCCAAAAATAAAAGTGCATGAAGTAGTAGGGGTTTTACACCCCCTTTCTCCCAATAGATTGTACAATGACATGGAACTTTGGGCTACTCGCCCTGCATCAATAATATATCCACAAAAAGTGGGGATGTTCTAAAACTTAAAATTTTGAATGTCTAGATGGTCCTAAGTGTGATTAAAACTAGATATGCCTCATGTTAACTGAGTTCATAATTATTAAATTACTATGCAAGGATTTATTCCTTTGCATAGTGATTCCATCTTTGGGCTGCTTTGTGGAATCCCCTAGTTAACTAGACCTGACCCAGGTTTTCATTATGAAAGGAGAGGTTAGTCACTTAACCCCCTAGATCTTATAATGTGTATCTTGATGTATATACTATACTATGAAATGGGGTTAAAATAATGTTTGGATATGAAACCCCAAGTCAAAACTCCCTTAAAAAACTCACGTTGAAGATATTAACTCCCCTCCATAAGCCAAGTTGCATAAAATAAAACTAAGTGAAAAGACTTTAGAGGTTACTTTTAAAACACCCAAACCATATAGGTTTTGGGGAGAACATTGACAACATTATTTTCATGCCTTGGACAAAGGTATAATCACAATGAAAAATCACTTTTGGTTACCCAAGTTACCTAAATGGGATGGGGGAGAGTATACACACACTCTTCATTTTGCACAAAAAAAACAAGGAATAGATGATCTAGCATAAAATAAAACACTTTTGAAAACTATTTAAATTGTAGTGAGTGTTAGTTTTAAGCACCAAAGTGAAATGTTTGATGAAGTTCTTGACCCCTTGGCCTTAGTTTGAAAAAACTTTGAAAAACTTCACAAAAATATTAAACAAACCATTTAAGTTCATTTTAAACACCAAAGGGAAGGTTCACGACTTAATTATGTTCAAATTTTGTCACTTTTCCACATGGGTCCTACAAAGGTTAGAGATGTCCCCCTAATTTAAAGTACAATTTATAATGAAATAAGAAACTTTTGAAATCTTTCTCTTGGGTTCTCTATTTTTAAAACACAGAGACCAACCTTAATTAGCACTGACCAATGCCAAATGTAGACAGACTGATGCTAGTAATAAATGAACCAATGTCAGTCGATAAAGACTAATATTAGCTACCTGTGAACCCTTAGGCAAAAAATAATTTTCACAAACAACTTCTACTAGCCCAAGTTAGAATAAAATATCCAACAAAGCTCTAGATCATGCAAATACAATATTCATACAAAGTCTTAAAACTCAAAATGACCACTTGCAATTTTGAATAAAGCTCTAAAAAAGTGATTTTTTAACCGTGTTATGCCCTATAACCAAATTTATTCTTGTTATCTAATACCAATGTCAGTTACACATAACTAATGTCGATCAATGTGTGATGTACGTATCAATAAAAATTTTAGAAACATGAGAAAATTATGACAAATTTTTGATTTCTAAGGATTTTTAATGACTTTAAAGGAAATCTAAGATTGTCAAATTGTCTTCCTTACTTAAATGGGTTGCATTGTCCCATCGGGCATGCCAACATGTAGAGATGGATTACAAAGATGGTTAGATCAAGCATTAGTCAAGAAAAACTCAAGAAAAATGCATAAGAACATAACAAGCCAAGCCAAATCTTTTGATAGGGTATGACATATGGAATTTAAGAGATAATAAAATAAACCATACACAATACCTTCCCAAGAGCATCCAATCACTCAAATGTGGCTCAAAACGTGTTTTTCCCTTTCATTTGGTGCTCAATTCTTTAGCAATGATGCAAGGCAAATCTCCTCTATCATCTCTTGTGCACTAATCAAACTAGGTTCATAATATTTAGAATAGTGTTGTGCCGATCGTGAAGCCATCTTATTACAAATTAAGTATAATAAAAACCACTCACAAATGGGTTGTGAAGAGAATTACACATAATAAGTTTGTACAAATAAATTTTTGATATGGTGGTCTTGGCCCTCTTATTTATATATTTTTGAATTTTATCAGGATCAACCATGACTGTCCATCTTGAGATAGATAAAGATGTTTGGCCATTAATTAATTCAATATTGTATAATTAATCTATAAATACCCTCATAAATATTTAGAAGTAAGGGGCATTAAAGATGCACAAGAGGCCTTAACCCTAATATTTATTGCATTTATGGATTATGTGTACCACCCCATAAATGATATTTTGATGATGTAGATATTAATAATAAATTTCAAATTAAAATAAATTCAATAAATTCCATGGATTTTCCACTTAAGTATTTGATTTAGATTATTTTCCTAAGTGAGATTAATCAATTTTTATGCAAATCTTTG
Source organism: Torreya grandis (assembly GCA_037957365.1). NCBI lineage: Eukaryota > Viridiplantae > Streptophyta > Pinopsida > Cupressales > Taxaceae > Torreya > Torreya grandis. Next base: position 1,394,899 of record JARHVA010004328.1, on the reverse strand, counting down.
GACATTGGTTACACTCTATTAATCAAATTGGTCAGAATGTCATATTACTAGGTCATAATTTGACTTGAGATGAATCATAAGGTGATGTTAGTTGCATACAAACCAATATCCCATTTAGGACATTGTCGACACAAAATAACACATGTACGTGTCATGTGCTTTTGAATTAGAAGAAAAGAGTGATTTAGAGCACCAAAATACGTTTTTATCATTTTGACGTGAAATTATTTGAGAAAAGTTAATAATAAAATAAAATCCATTTCCCCATTTAGGGATAAATTAGCCTAATTCGGTGCTTGTATATGACAAGCTCAAACCATTTAGCGCATTTACATGATTTTGGCCTAAATTTTGCATTTTCACAAATTTCAAGTAAGATTGATAATTTTGACACAATGGTGTTAGGAATTGGATGTTTACACTTTGACACACTTGTATTTTGTGTCATGTCTCCATGAAGGCCCCTTTCTTAGCACCTTGTCATTTATTATGGAGAAAATTTTCTTCTTCCATATTTTTGGATCATCTCTCATGATTGGTAATGACTTTTTTGATAGGTCAATAGTCCCTTGCTAGGATCTATTCTATTGAAGCCTAGTGTCTTCCTTGTTTCCAATTGGTATTTTTTTTTGTATGCGTTATATTTTACTTGCACTGATTATAAAGTGTCATGGGGGGTTTTATAATTCAACCTTGTCTACCTTCATGGATTTGTGTGCTCTATTTTGGGCACCTTTTCACATCTTCAGTTGCTTATCTCTTTCATCACTACTAGATCCATCCTCTTTGAGATACCTTATCTATATTTTTGATACCAATTAGTTAACAGTCTTCCATAGATTAAAGTGTAGTTATTTTAGTGAATCCTAGTATCATCTTATCTTCTTAGATAGTTTACTAGTCTCTTTTTAACATGATATGGAGTTATTATGATGTATATAGTCTCATATTGTTTAGTGTTAGAGAAGCTTATTTAGACCCCTTGTATAAATTTTTTTCATCCACTCCACCCATTTAGCATTATACAGAGAGTTTTCATTCATCCTTTTTAATGTCATTCCACCTAGTCAGTAGTATAAAGGGTGTGGTGTACATTCTAATTCTTAGGTGTTGAGTGTTACTTCAACATGTATGACTCTTTTACATTTTCCTCACTACTGATAGTCTTCTTGATTGAATATATTCTGGTAAATCCTAGTTTCAAATGTTTTTTGATCATGTAGTGGTTTCAACCACTCATGTAGATTGAGTTCTTTTATGACTTTTGAGTACTTGGAGTGTGGAATACTTCAACTAATAGAGGTACAATCACTGAGGGGGGGTGAATCAATGATGCTAGATAATCCATTTCAATTCCCAAATCTGAAACATTCAACATACATTAACTTGATTGAGAAACATAAACATGAAAAAGACATACATCTAAATCATACATAAGAGCACACATCACATGAACACATCATATATGTGGGAAACTTTCTTAGGGGATAAAACATAATGAACCTTGAAATATGGAATAAAGTCCTATAAAACAAGTTCCAACATTTAGACAAGCACCAACTAATCAAGGAACACCTATCCCTTAGTTTAGTGAGACACAAATCCTATAAGGAGCTACTACCCCTATCTAGTTGAGCACCCAAAATAACTAAACCTTTATCAATATTTATCTTTCAAGGAGGAACCAATCCCCTAGGAAAATAAGTAACCACTCAAATAACTTGAATAAATCACCTTGAATACTTGTTTCTACTCTTCAACTGATGAATATCACCTTTGTCTACACTCTTCAGCTCTAGTCTCTCTGAAGTTACCTTTAGGGCTAACTTGCTCAAACTACCTCTTATAGGCTTATTAGATCAAATAACCTATGTGTCATCCTACATCAACTTGATAAGATAAACATGTCTGATCTTTTCCAAAATCTGATGGTCCTAACTAACCTGTATCTTCTATTTCAAAGGTTATCTCCTTCACTTGAATCCACACATACACAACTAGCACAATTAGTCCAATTATGCTTGGTATTTATACCACACTCTAGCTTTAACCTATCTTGGTTGGCCAAGATGATTTAAATATTTGAACCATAATTAACATAGGTTTATACACATGTTAAACATGAGAACCATACTATTCATAGGTCATTCATTACCTCATTATCCCCAAACCATCATTAAGTTTTCATGAGACCTAAAATAATTAGGCCTTCATACTCACATGTTACATGTGAGACTAATTTGACCACTTTCATCCTTTACCAATGATTCAAACACATAATTTTTTTTCCAATATCTGATTTATTAATCCCATATGGTTTCATACCAACTAGAAAACCAACTCTTTACTTGAACCTACCAATTAGGTCTCCTTGCTTTTTAGGTCTTCATACACAAAAAACATAGACTCAAAATTATAAAGCAAACACTCAAGTAATTCAAATAGACACATGATTAGATCACATGGGTGAAAACTTAAGGACCTATGCAACAACTCCATGTTCTTTATACACTTCATCACAAGCTCTAACCACTCAATTCAACTCTCTCAAAATGACCACTCAGACTGGTCATATATAGTCAAGCTATTTTGAATATTTATAACTAATTAGGGAAAAATATGAAAAAAATGTCTTCTCATAATCCTTAGATATTTATATAAAATCTTCATACTCATTTACTTCTTCAATTATTCTCTAAACTCTTCCAACACACTTCTACAAAATAGTCACTGAATCTGCTAGTGCATTCAACAAACACAATCAACTTATAAGACTTTGTTCACACTAAATATGGATTTATCAAACCTCAAAAATCCATTAATATAGTATTAATTGAGTATAAAATAATATCCAATAGTTATATCATATTAAAACATCAAAATAGTATCAAGAACAACTCAATTATCCTTCTCAGATCACTTGCAGAACATGATCAAACACATGGTCAACTTTGGATCTTAATATCTCTGACTATACAAACATTAAGATATTATAATAACCTTTTATGGATGAAAATTGAATTTATTTACAAATTTTATTTTTACAACACCTTCAAATCTATCCTAGATCAAAAATTATAATCAAAATACTGAGCATTGGTTTTTCCTTTATTAAATTCAAATGCCAACAGTCACTTTGTAAACGTTAAACATTGAACACTTTGACCTCATCTACTCCATAGAAAATTTAAAAAAATATGTACCATATATATGCTTATAACTATCTTGGTATTCATATTTCAATACTCATCATTGATCTTTGATTTGAGCTCCTACGATTGTGCCACTTGGCAGCTTTGTATCTCTTTTGCACACCCTGTAACATTCAGTCAATGTGTTTGTACCACTTCATAGTTGTACATGAAATCTAATAATATTTTAAATGTTGAATCAATAAAATCCATTATATCATTATCTATTCATATTAAACACTCACTGTTAGATCTGTGATCTAATTAAATGCTCATCGTAGATCTCCTCTTGAAAATTTAGCTAAGTATAGAAACATAGTGAACTCTTGTTTGAGAGGCCAACTTTGCAAATTAATAAATTTTACTATTCTTAACCTTATGAACTGAAATTTTATCTATATGATCTCCTCACATATTTTAATCCATCCATGTATCAATATTCTCTTTAAATCTTCACATGTATGAAAAATGATATCATCAATCTATTCATTCAGCTTTATCTATCAAGATGACTACTTGAACTTAGACACTCAATCAAATACTCTGATGAATTCCTATCACTTCCATAATAATTATAATAACTCATAACACCACATATAGTTTATGAAACATGTACATACCATCAATATTATCCATAAATTTCCTTACAAATTCAAACACTGAAGAACCATGTAGGAACACTGAAGCACACTAAAGCATACTTTGTCTTTGTTAATCTAACACACATGACACCTTATCAAAAACCTTGGTCACCTTTTAGGCATAATATATAAAAATATAACAATATACCCCTTTTTCATTGATGTCAACACCAATACAAACATATGCATATACTCTGTCTCTCTCTTCAAGAACTTTCTCCCCCTTTAACACAATGACAAAGTGGGCTCAACTCCTGATCCTGCAGACTTGAAAAGACTTCAAGGACAAATAATAGGAAAGGACCAAAATTAAGAGATTATATAGACTCCCCCTAACATTATACATACCTATTATTACCTTGAGCTTGTTGAACATATTAAGAGGGACTCCCCCTAAGTCATCTAAGTTTATGCACCCTTTTGAGCATCTTCAAACCATTAACAATGATGAATAAACATAATTTCCTTCAAACCTTCTACCTCAAATGCTACTACATAGTCCTCTGATCCTATGACCTAACCAGTTACAAATATCCCCCTTTTTTATGCATGAATATCCAATACCTTATCAAAACACATCACTTAGTTTGATCAAATCATCATATCAATCATCTTGAATTCACAACTATAACATACATCTTCATATCTCTACCATGATTAGAACATCTCACATATCCTCCACCTCACATCATGCCTAGTGCTTAAATCCTTTCAAACTATTTGAGTTATCTCCCCCTAACTCCATGCTTCAACTAGTTTTAAATATCGCACACATGAGTTCATTCTTTAACATATTGACCAACTAGACCATCCATCAAAGATTGACCAAAAATTTGACTTTAGGATCATTGTCCCTAAATATATATTTTGAATCATTCCATCAAAAAAATTTGGAGAATTTACATAAAACTCATTTCTCCCTCTTAGCCAAGCACATTTTAAAAAGATATTTCTTGTCCTACAACATCAACCAAAATTCAACTAGCATCCACCATGCTTCCTCTTTCTATAAAGTATCTCCTTAAAGCTTAGAGAGAAACACCCCTTCGACATAGTGAGACTAAAAGTCCCAAAACTTAGGATACTCCCATATCTCCATACTCTCATTTGAATTGAAATCCTACCTCATCACCATATTGAATTTGAATAGATCCTTGACTTCATTCTTTGCTTCATACTTGTCAACAAGTGCAAACAACAAAAACTCTTGACTTTCCTTAATGTCTATCATGGAAAACAAACCATATTTTCTCTCAGTTTGATCCCTCCTAACAATCTTAGGTTTCCACAACCATTTGTGACCTCTTCCTTGCACATTAGTAGCTCCATATACCTTATTTTGCTTTGAAATCTCACTCAACTTATTCTCGCAATACCTAACAATGTGACTAACTCTATGACATCTGAAACAAACAAGATCATTCATACCTTTTGATTGATGATGAATGTAATATTCATTTTACTGATTTCTTCTCCTCTTGCATTCTCTAATAATGTGTCCAAACTAATTTCATGCATAAAAATGACTTTGGGATTAATATCTCATTATATTGATCTATCTAGACTATCTTCTTTCTTGCACTCTAGGTGCTTGACTGAACTTATCTTGACTTGATGGTCTTTGATTATATAACCTAACAATGTGACCAAATCTTTGGAAATTATGGAAAGTAATTCCTTCCATAATTTTTATTTGAATATGGCAGTGATCTCCCTTTGACTGATTTTTTCTTCTTACATAGTCCTTTGGCCTATGACCAATAAGATGATAAACAAAAGAATGTCCTATAAAAGATTTGGCATACCTTGAATCATTTGGTTATTTGATTGGATTATTTATTTTGTTTTGACCTAATTTGACTTGTTGGCTTTCATCTACCATTCTCTTTTCCTTGTTCTTATTTATTTTATTCTTATTCAATCTTGCCTATCTTGATTATGACCTTTTCATGCTCATCCTTCAAGGAAACAAGATTACCCTTTATGCTTGAACTTGTAGCCTCTAATTGAATTCTAAGATATTTTATGGTATCCTTATCCTCCTTAGTCCTTTTGGCCATATCATATTTCAATCTACATGTTTTCTCTTCAATAATATTTATATAATCAAGATTGGATTTCAACTCATCATGCTTACCTTGATTTGAACTCAACTTGGCATTTGTATCTTTTAACTGAGTATTAAGGTGTCTACATTCTTCCTCTTTTGAACTTAGATTTTTATTTATAATCCTTAATTTATCCTCAAGAATAGTGATCTTCACTTTATCATCTTTTGATCTTGAGCTTGCTTTCAATGATTCTAGATCCTTATTGAGCTTGATCTGTTCTTGATTCTTTTTTTCCTCTCTATCAAACTTTCCTAAAAACTTCCCTTAAGAGATCTGAATTATGCTTCGAGACCTTTGATCATATTCATTATTTTATAATTTCTCTTCTTTTTCTCCTTAAATTCATCAAGTGCACCCATGATCTCAACTTCTATATCAACTTTGTGTTCCTCACTATTATAAAACACTTCTTATTTATTGTCATGGTAAACTACTTTATCAAACATGATGATATTTTCACCCATATTATACCTTGGATCACTTTCAAGTGGTAAAAATTGCATAAAAGGGCCTGCTCTGATACCAATTATTAGAGGTACAATCACTAAGAAGGGGGGTGAATCAGTGATGCTAGATAATCCAATTTAATTCCTAAATATTAAACATTTAACATACATCAACTTGATTAATAAATATAAACATGAAATCACATACATCAAAATCATACATCACATGAACACATCTTATATGTGGGAAACCCTCTTTGGGAACAAACCCCACTAAACCTTGCTAGATGGACTATAGTCTTATAAAACATGATCCAACATTTAGGCCAGCCCCAACTAATCAATGAAAACCCATCCCTTATTTTAGTGAGACACCAATCCTGCAAAGATATACTACCCCTATTTAGCTGAGCACCCATAACAACTAGACCTTTATCAAGATTTATCTTGTAAGGAGGAATCAACCCCCTAGGAAACCAAGAACCCACTCAACTACCTTGAACAGATCATCTTGAACATCTATTTCTACTCTTTAACTAATGATGATCACTTTTATCTATATTCTTCACCTCCAATTAGTCTCAAGCTACCTCTAAGGATAACTTGATCAAATAAACATGTCTAACATTTTTTGCACTTTTATGGTCCTAACTAACTTATACCTTCTCTTTCAAAGGTTCTCTCCTTCACTTGAATCCACACATACACAAGTAACAAAATTAGTATAATTATGCCTTATATTTATAGCACTCTCTACCTTTAACCCATCTTGTTCAACCAAGATGCTTTGAATATTTAAACCATAGTTAACATAGGTCCATACACACATTAAATTTGATATCCATACTCTTCATAGGTCAGTGATTACCTCATTATCCCCAAACCATCATTAGGTCTTGGTGAGACCTAAAATAATTAGGCCTTCATACTCACACGTTACATGTGAGACTACTTAGACCAACTTCATCCTTTACCAATGCTTTAAACACATACAAACTATTTCTAGTATACCATTTATTACTTCCACATGGTTCCATTCCACTTAGAACACCAAATCTACACTTGAACCTACCAATTAAGTCTCCTTACTCTTTAGGTTTTCATACATAGAAAACATAGAATCAAACTTATGAAGCAAACACTCAAGTATTTCACATATTAATATGATTATATCACATGGGTGGATACTTAAATACCTATTCAACACCTCTATTTTATTTATAAACTTCAACACAATCTCTAAGCACCCAATTTAACTCTCTCAAAATGACCACTTAGATTGGTCATATATAATCAAAATAAAGTCAATCTATTTTGAATATCCATAACTAATCAGGGGAAAATATGACAAATAATGCCTTACCATAAGCCTTATATAATTATAAAACATTTACATGCCCATTTTCTTCTTTAATTCTACTTAGACTCTACCAACACACTTTTGTAAAGTAGTCACTCAATTTGTTAGTGCATTCAACAAACACAATCAACTTCTAAGCCTTTGCTCACATTGAAGATGGATTATTAAAACCTCAAAAATACATAAAAATATTATTGATTTTGTTTAAAACAATCTCAATTAGTTATATCATATTAAAACATCAAAACAATATCAATAAAAACTCAATTATCCTTCTCAGATCACTTGAAGAACATGATCAAACACAGTCAACTTTGGAGCTTAATATCTTTGACTATACAAACTTTCAGATCTTCTAATAAATTGTTTTGTTTTCAGATTGAATTAATTTACAATTTTTATTATTACACCACCTTTAAATCATCCTAGATCAAAAGTTATAAGCAAAATATTGAGCACTTATTTTTCCTTTGTTAAATTCAAATATCAATGGTCACTGTGTAAACGTTAAACATCAGACACTTTGACCCCATCTCTTTCTCCTTGAAAATTTTGAAAAAATAAACACCATATATATAATAATTATTATATTATTATTTATCTTTCAATGCTCATTGTTGATATTTGATTTGAGCTCTCACGATTGTGCCACTTTGCAGCTTTGCATGCCTTTTGCACACCTTATACCATTAAGTCAATGTGTTTATGCCACTTGGTAGTTATGAATGAAATATGAGAACATTTTAACTTATTGACTCAATACACTCCATTGGATCATTATCTGGTTAGATTAAATGCTCACCATAAATATTCTCTTACAAATTTGTCGAAGTATAGAAACATAGTGAACTATTGTCTAAGAGGACAACTTTGCACCTTAATAAATTTTTATACACTCAACATTATTGCCTAAAATTTAGACCATATGATATTATCACATATTTAAATTAATCCATATATCAATATAATCTTCAAACCTTCACATATGTGAAATATGATGTCATCAATCTGCTCACTCAACATTTTTTGTCAAGATGACTATTTGAACTTAGAGACTCAATTGACTTCTCTAATGAATTAATTTCACTTACATAAGCATTATAAGCACTAATATCACCAAATATGGTATATAAAACATTTTTATACCATAAATATTATCCATCAAATAACTTATAAATTCAAACACTAAAGAACCATGCAGGAATACTAAAGTACAGTGAAGCACACTTTGTCATTGTCAATCTAACACACATACCATGTTATCAACAACCTTGGTCACCTTGGAGACATCATAGACAAACCTATAACACAAGCATTATATTTTATGGATTTATATCTCTCTTATTCTTTTCTCTCTTTTAGGAGGGAGCTTTTTCCTACAAGTTTTCTCTTTTTTCTCCACTTTATGAGAGTTATATGTATATGTTGCACTTTTTTTTTACCAATTTATGGATTTCTCTTTTTTATATAGGTATATTATTCAGGTAATTTGTTTTATGAAACCCATATGAGGTTTTTTTACTTGACTCCATGGCCTTCTTGGTAATTTATATTGACACAAGTGTGGTATCCACACTACTGACCCCAGTTTGGTATCACCACCAGTGTTTATGCTCACTTCTCACCATCTTATTGGAGGGTGTTCAAGAAATTATTCTTTAGATTTATCACTCTACCTAATATTTTGGAGTGTAGTGTTCATATTCAATGATCTTCATATTTATCACCATTCCTACTTTCACTTAACGATTATAGTAACTCAACATACATGTACTCTAGCAACATGGATTGACATCCATATAAACACATGGCTTCACACTATAGCCTTTATTGTACCCACATAAGTTACGTTGAAGGGGGTGTTGGTGTAGGATATTACTTTCCTATTCTTTACTTACTTATGTGGTGTTTCATTAGAGATGTTTATCCCACATTCATGAGGATGATGGGTTAATGTCTTACTTCTACCTATATTGGGGATGTTAGTTCCACATGCATGAGAGTTTTTAGATTCTACTATCCTTTACCTATTTGTACATCTCTATTGTAAAATATAGAGCATAAAATATAATACAATTGATTTATTCTCTTTGTGTGTATGGTGAAGCTTTTATCGGTGTAGTAATGGATTATTGGAGAGCTCTTAGATGAAGAGTTTTGATAACTCTTTCAAAAATCCAATATATATACACACACACATATATATGTATATATATATATATATATATATATGTATATATATATATATATATATGTATATATATATATATGTATATATATATGTATGTATATATATGTATATGTATATATATATATATACATATATGTATACATATATATACACACACACATATATATATACACACACACACATACATATATACATATATATATATATACATACATACATACATATATAAGTTCTTCATCTATTATATTTATTTTCATATTAAACTAAAAACAATCTTGATTGAGAATTTAAACTAAAGAAAAAAATTAATCTATTTTATATTTATGATTTGGTTTATTGGACAATGTTAATTTATTATTTTTTATTGGTTAAGAAGGTAGTGGAGATTGAAAAGGGGTTTTAGATAATTTTTTCATGACATTTTGGGTTTGAATCTTCAAGTAGACTTGGTAGTTTGACTTAAATAGACCATAGTCTGGGAATTTAGTCATTGTTAGGCCACTTAATAAAAAGAATAGGAAAAAAAATTATGTATAGTTGCCTTTGACTTTGTGGTAGAAAGGGTCTATTTGAAAGGGCGAAATCCATAAACCTCAAAATAATTTTTAACTTCTTAAGATGATAATAGAGGTTTAAAACAAGTTTTGGATAGATTTTTGACCTATTGTTGACCATGTGGAATATATATAAGTTTGAAAGGTTAATAAATTTAATTAGTGAAATTTATTGTGTTTTCATCACAAGTAAAGATACTATGTAAAATGTATTATTATTTTTGTTTTAACATAAGAAAACATTTATTTTACTTATTTAGTGGGACAATGAATGTGTAAAATTTTTTATGGCTCTGCATGCATAAACCAAAGATTGGGCATGTACATTTTATGAGGTATGCAAAGATTTTAATTATTGTAAACATAATTTTATTAAAAAGCACTACTATTTAATGTAAAATTCATTAGCAATCTATATGTCTCCTAATGGTCATATAGACTAACCTTAATTATGGCCACCTAAATTTTAGTAATAGTTTTAAGTAATATATATTCCATGACCATTTTTTGTTATTCTTTGAGATGTAAATAATGTTTATTGATTTTGTTTTACATATTTTTTGGTTAGTTTGTGTTTGTAATGAATAAATGGCCAAATAAACATGTTAATAGGTTTCAATGTTTGGAAATCATTATAAACAACGTTAAACTCAAATTAGTGTCTCTATGTAAATATGGTTCTAAATAATATCATTTCTATTGGGAAGACATATACAATTTTTGAAAATAACGTTTGTAGTGAAAAACATTTATAAACATTTATATGTTAATGTAATTGATTAAATTTATTCACCTCTTACCCCACCAGTGCTAGATACTTGTTGGAAGTATGATAAAATAGAAATATTCATTTTTAAAAAGTGAATATGAATTGTTGATTGGGTATAAAATTCAAGGATCATTCTAGTGTATTTTCATCTTGGAAGAAGAGTGTATTCATTTCCTTTGTTCAAAAATAAATTATTTTTTTATGCTTGGTGTTTTGTTTGCATGTAAAATTATTAATTTTTGTTGTGGTTATTTTTTTCTTGTGAAAGATATCAAATATATGTAACAATTTGATTTAAAATCTAGAAAAAAATTAAAATAGATTTGGAAGAAATGTTTAGTAACATATCTTAGATGAATTTGTATTTAGATTGGAGGAAAGAATATATTGAAGAATAAATTAGAGTCAATTTTAGCATAATAAATGAGATATAAACTCAATTAAATTATACATTAACTATCACATATGTTTTAAAAATGTATTATATAAACAAATATTATAACATTTTTTAATGAATTTTTAATATTAAAAAATAACAAAAAATGATAGAAATAAATTTAAGTGTTACATTTTTTTAAAATGTCATTATATTGTGAATAAAAAAATAAGACACACAAATAGATCCAAAATTATTCTAAATATATAACCTGTATAATTATATGATAAAATGTGATGTGGAAATACAATATATTTTTTATTATAATATTCTATTTTATTAATATTTATGTTTTTATAATTTTATCAAGATGTGGAAACTTATGTTCTTATTATAATATTATTAAACTTACAAAATTGCTATCCACATGTAAATAAAATAAAAACCAAATAAAATAAGTTAGTCTGATGCTAAAATTCTTCCTACAAATTAATAGAATATAATAAACCAACAAATTAATTTCCATGCCCATGCGCCTATTAAACTAACACTTTAATTTTTTCATGTACAGAATGGTTTCCTTATAACTATAAATAATTTATTTCTTAAATATTGTATATGAATGTCAATCATATGTTTAGTGTGAATCTCAAACAAAGTTCATAGGAAAATAAACATCAATTGTTGGCATCATTTAACATTACTAGTGCATGGCCAAATACACAAGTGTTATATATACACCTATAATATTGAGCCTTCCATTTCATTCTTAATTGATAGTCTATATTACATGATAGAAGATGAATATAGTTGAATTTCATTAATTTTGGAGTATGACACACATTGTTGGAGGCACATCGTAAATGCGTAAGGATGATCAACAAGTATATGTTGACCCATTGGTAAATAGGTGGTAGACACATAGGAGAATTTTTTTAATAAATTGAGTCAATGGCATAGGAACCTTTTTACATATCCATAAGTATACTATGAAAATATTTATTTTACTCCATTACACACATGGAATTTTTAGAGTGTGGTTATGAGTGAAATGCTAGCCATTGGTAATGTGATGGCAAACATAAAAAGGTGAGAGGCCAATTTATTGAATTGATGATATCTATATATTCTTAGTTGATAGTAAGTATATTTTAAGAATATTTACATTCTTAAATAAAATATTGTTATTATTTTTTCTCAATTCTACTATGTATGTAAGATTACAAAATTTATTTGATGTTTTGCTAACATAAATTAATGATTACATTAATAACATATCATGCCCATATTTATTGTTATTTTCTATCATTGATAAGTCATCTATTATTATTATTATTATTATTATTATTATTATTATTATTGAAAATTTCATTTTAATTATTTAGTGGGAGTAAAAAAAAGAATGGTATTTTCATAACTTGATGCACAAAATAAAATATTGGGCATAAAACCATTTTTAGGTGAGTTAAGATCAAATTAGTGTCATTATGTGAATGCAGTTAAAATACTTTGTTTGTTGACACTGATATCATTTTATTTATATGAGTTTTAAAATGAAAAATATATATGGATAGTTTTCTCTATCCCTATTATATAAGCTTTGGTTTGTAATAGTAAGAGCTAGAAATGTTAAAATCTAGAAACATTAAAAACAATTATGGTTATTATTTGATTATGGGTTTGTAATATAGTGTAGAGAAATGTATGGTAATAATTTATTTATTTTAGCCTTGTATTTTATCTATGATTTATGATCCATATAAGATGTTGGACAATGTAAAATCCATGAGTGTCATTAGAAAGGACAGATTATCCTACTTGTGATCAAGTGAAACATACACAAGGGTGAGTACTCAATAAATTGAACCAATGTTGCAGATAAGTTTTCCATGGTGACAAGTGGATGTTATTTTTCTACACTAAGGGTTAGCATTAGATGAAGGTAGGATATATTCTCTAAATAAAAACAATAATTGGATATGCTTTTATTATTTTTATAGTATTATGTTATTATCCCTTCTTATAACGTGTTGTTTTCGAATAAGGGAATGAAAAATATATAAGGGTGAGAGGTTAATAATGATAACTGAGATTGAACAAGAGATATATGAAATTATTAAGAGTATTATATTTACAACTAAAATTACTTAAAACATGGATTTTTAATCTATGAATAACTATTAAGGTTGGCTATAATCTTAATGTTTATACTTACTAATAAAATTGTATTTGTGTTTGCCTAACAAAAATGATATTATTTTGACCATATTTATGAATATACAACAATTTTATAATATCACACCTAATAATGGTTGATAAAATATTGATAGCTATGATTTTGATTCAACCATTAATTCATTAAAAAAAAACTAAGAAAACAAATAGTGAAAAACAAAAACAATAGACATTTGTTACATTAATGGAATAGAAAAAGGGCATGTAAAACATATAAGTTGAAACTACTATTAAAATTAAGGTCAATAAATATAACCTATAAGATAATTATGACATGCTAATGGATTTTTCATAAATAAACAATGAATTTTAATAAAATTATGTTTACAAAAATCCAATGATTCAATGCCATTGAATAACATATTAATTTTTAAAAAAAATGAAAACATAAATAATTTTTTGAGTTTTTAAAATTACATAAAAGAATTTATATAGTCCATATTTATATGATATTGAACCTAAATAAAATATTTCCATACAATTGTCATGATATGCCTTCTCTAAAACCATAAAATAATTCTATAAATTTCTTCACTTTGAATTTATCAACCATGCTTGCTCTTAATGTAATATTAAAATTTACATTATAAATGATGAACTTTCATAAATATTGTATCTATTCAATATGTTATTAATGATATATAATTTTAAGTATTTGAAAATATGCCTTACTTTGATAGGTATACACCTATTAACATCCTTGTAGAGAATGAATATGTTTCCATTTATAAATAAATATATAAAGTCAATTATTTATAATTATGTATGTAAAATATTTTTTAATTTTTCTTGGATAAGTTAGTTTTTAGTTTTTTTAAAAGGAGACTAACATGAATTAGTTCCTTATCCATGGGTAAGAGTATACAGTTGGTGGAGGGGTAAAAAAGTTGACATACTTCACAAAAAGAAAAATTTAGATTTGAGCCTAAATAAGAATTCAAATACACATTTTTGTGTTTTAGGTTCATAAATAGTGAAATTAAAAGCACATATTCATTATAAATCATATATAGAAAATATCAAAAACATTAATATGAGTATGTATTGGTCAATGGTTATAAAGGAAACATTTTGGATAATCGAAAGGAAGGGGTTTATTTGTTAAAATAAATATCAAGTATAAGGAATATACATGTAATAATATAAATGTAAACTTAACAATGTTATAAGGAATATAAATTGGCATTGTTACATTTTTATTCCTTACAACATTATTAAGCTAACATTTACATTGTTACATGTATATTCATTATAATTAACACATATTTTAGTTAATATAATAAATTAGGGTGACTCCAAATATTCTAGAATTGGTCTTACAACTTCATGAGTTACAATTTAAAAGAAATATTTTCAAATTCTAAAATGGAAAATACTTAGTTCATTCTAGGGATTTTAGGGCCTATATTTCTAAACTAATAACCAATTTTTGGCAACATATAGTCATTTTAAAGTTTTTTGGGCCTTTTATATTTCTTACTAACATTTATAGGAGTTATTGATTCTTCATTGGAAAAAAATTAAATTTAAATACCAACGCATACCCACCCACCCTTTATGTTGATATTAATTATTATTAGTTCCCTTATAGGCCAAAAATGATGCAAAAACACCATAACCATTTCTAACCAATGTAAATGGGGAAACTTTTGAGTTAATTTATGTGCGGTCACCCCAATTCAGTTTGAATTCATGTCAAAGTGGTATAAATGTAAAAATTTATGTTGCATTGATGACTCAAACACACCCTACCACCAATTTTAAGTTGATTTTACTTGTGATTAGGTCCCTTATAAGCCAAAACTAACATAAAAATGCCATCTTCACTTATGACAAATGTAAATTAAAAATAACTTAAGGATATTTGTTTAGAATCACCCCATTTCTCTTTGAATTTAATAAAAAAATATGTTATTATGGAAACATAAGTCACATTGTGATCCTTGCACATCTAACCACCAATTTATGTTGATCATATTTGTGATTAGTTCCCTTATAGGCCAAAAAGGACAAACCAACACTATATCCACTTGTGACTAGGGAAATGCAAATAATTTTAGGTACATTTTTACTTGTTAACCCAATTCACTTCAAAATTAAGCCAAAGTGGTGTCATTGGGGTAACGTAAGTTGCATTAGTGACCCATGCACAGTCAACCAACCATTTATGTTGATTTTACTTGTAATTAAGTCCCTCATATGCCAAAATCCATATAATAACACCATATCCACTCATGACTAGGATAAATGTAGTTGATTTATGGAACATATATATTTGATCACCTGAACTTAATTTGAAATTAAGCCAAAGTGGTATGATTGGGGTAATATGGGTCAAATTTATGACCTATGCATATCAAACCACCACTTCATGTCATTTTCACTTATGAATATGGGGATTATAGTCCAAAATCAATACAACAACACCATATCCATTTGTGAAAGGAAAAATGTAGATAAATTGGTGTAAATTTAAGCAAAATCACCCTAATTCACTTATAATTCATGCTAAAAAGGTGTGATTAAGAAAAATTAATTCACATTGATACTAAATCATCCACAACCACCTTTTTTCCTTATTTTACTTTTTATTATGTCAATTATAGGTTAAAAGTGACAAACAAACACCATATACAATTCAAACATGGAAAATGTGGATAATTTTTGGCACATCAATATATAATTAACTTTATAAACATCAAATCATAACAAAGTGTTCTAATTAGAGAAATGTAAGTCACATTGTTGATTTTCACACACCAAACCACTCCTTAATGCCAATTTTACTCATGATTTGGTCCATTTTATGCCAAAAATGAGACAAGAACACCATATCCATGTGTGACAATGAAAAATGTAAATAAATTGGGGTAACTTTATGCATGATCACCATAACTCACATTAAATTTAGTCCAAAGTGGTGTGATTGGGGAAACATAGGTCACATTAGTGACCACATAATCAAAAAATAAATTCACACCAATTTGGACTAAATTTTATGTGAATTATGGTGATCATCTAAATGTGTCCTAAATTATCCCCATTTTCCCAAGTTATAAGTAGATATAGTGTTTTTATGTTGATTTTTTCATATAAGAGTCCTAATTGAAAGTAAAATCAGCATAAAGGGTTGGTTGGGTGTGCAAATATCACCAAAGAAGCTTATTTTTTCCCAATTACATTTGTCCCAAATACAAAGTGATTTGAGGTGATAGTGCATAAATGTGCCCAAACATATCCACATTTTCCATAACCACATAGATATGGTGTTGTTATGTCACTTTTAGATTAGAAGGAACCTAATTATAATTAAAATGGGCATAAAAAAGTGTTTGGGTGTTTTATAATTACCAATGGGACTTACATTGTCCCAATCACACAAATTTTACCTCAATTAGAAGTGAATTAGGTTTATCACACATGAATTTTATTCAAATTATCTACATTTTTCCTCATCAAAAGTGGATATGGTGTTTTTGTGTTTATTTTTATGTATAAACCCTCTAATAATAACTAAAATTGACATATGGTGGTGTGTGTGGGTCACCAATGTGACCTATATTTCCATAATCACACTAATTTCACTTGAATTTGAAGTGAATTAGGGTGATCATATATGCATATGCCTTAGATTATTCATATTTCCATGGTCATAAGTGGATATAGTGTTTTGTGTCACTTTTACCCTATAAGGGATGTATTCAAAATTAAAATCATAATATATAGGTGTTTGGATTTGAAAAGGTCACAATGTAGCTTGCTTTGCCATAATCACACATTATTTTCTTGAGTTTGAAGATAAATGGGGTGATCATGCACACATTGCCTAAGATTATTTTCATTTAACTTTATCATAAGTGGATATGGTGTTTACATATCAATTTTGGCATATAAGGGATTGAATTGTAACTAAAATATGCATAAAAGGGTGGTTAGGTCTATGTTAGTCACCAATACAATCTATGTTTTCACATGCAAACCACTTTAGCATGAATTTAACCTAAATTCAAGTGACCATGCACAAATGGTTATGATGATTTTATGTCTATTTTTGATTATAAGGAACCTAATCATAAGTAAAATTGACATAAATGAGTGGTTGGGTTATTACTATTTTGTAATATTTATTTTTGACAAACCTAAAACTCTTAGAAATGTATGAAATTAATTTCAAATACCCCAAAACGTAGAATATGGCTTTTTGTTTTGCCAAAATGGGACATCATTAAAAAATTTATGTTCTAAAATGTTAAAAAATGTCTAAGTGCTAATGATATTGCATTTTGAAATATTTTCTTCTAAATCATAAATCATGGAGTTATGAGACAATTATAGAAGATGCATAGTGACCCTAATTTCTTATATTTATAAAATAAATTTATAGAGTAAGTATATGAATTTTAATAATGTAAATTTAATCTTATTATTTAAATTTATTTCAATAACCAAGCCCCTACCTTTCGCTTCTAAAAATTGATCACTTTATTGTAACAACCTAATTTTTTAAAATAATCAGATAAATTAATTATGTTGCAAGTATTACAATGGGAACTAACACAAAAAAATAATGAGAACCATAAATATGTTATAGCCAACATAAAAAATAGATAATATATAAATTATTAATGACACTATTAGGAAGCAATTATCCACTTTGTGTATGGATAGGGATGGGTCAGTGTATGAATGATACACTCACACAATCATCTCCCTACACTTCACATATGGCCTTCTAAGTAGGGATACTATCAGCTTATAATCTTACTCAAGTACCTTCCCAGACCATAAACCAATATGTTCCTTATAGGGTAAATAAAAAAGAGTTCAACATTCAATGCTAAAAGAAAGTATAGAGTCAACAAAAAATTCATCATACTTATCTTGATTAAGTGAGATCTATTAAATTTTAGATAACAACTAGAATCTATGTTGGGGACTATTACCAAAAGAAATAAAATGTAGAGTCTTTATTAATTTATGACTCATTTAGATTTTAATTCTAATGAATTCCATGTTATATACCTGTCCTTATGATCATTGTACTATGATCATTGTTAGGATTCACCATACTACATCCACATACCTTAAAATGACATTGATTTCATATTTAGATTATATTAGCATGTTCACTTTTAAAGTTTAGATGATTGTTAATAAGTGCCATAATGATAGACATTACCACATAGTTGGGCATCTCATTAGTAACATATTCTGATTAGGTTCATACATGTTATAAATTAACCATCCCATAAGCCTCGGTATAGAGATTAAATCTCTATTTCCAATCTTACATGTGACTAGGTTAATATAATTGAAATACTAATGAACCATATACTTATAATATGAAATTCATTTTATCTTAATTTTTGAACATCCATGCTCAAGTTAAGCATGTGTACATTCATAAAATTCACCTTATCCAACCATACATTTAGGATTGGTTATAGATTTCACCAATGAGATGATAACCAAATATCTTGGACTGTTTTTAGTTCTTTTAAAAATTAAGTAATTTTACACCTAGTCCATTATGACATTTAAATTTTATTATTTCATTTTAGTTACTTGAAATAGGTATGTTATTGAAATTAATATTAATAATGATTCACGTTAAGAATTGACAAACAAAATGTACAACCTAATTGTAGGTTATTTTTCAAATTTAGACTTAAGTACATAAACCATCAAGATTTTCTATCATTTGAAACTAAGTTCAATTTATATTAACAATCCAAACATATCACCTTAATTCAAGAAGAATCCTATATCAATCAACATCATTACATGCTTCCTTCTTAATTCAGTAATGTGTATCAACCATATTTTGTCAATACTAAAATCCAAATATAACATATGTAACCTAATATTTGACAACAACCAATTTAGGATTTAATAATCAACCAAGCATGTTGGACTATTTAAATGATTCATATTTATAAGTAATTAACCACATTGTATTAACTTCAAACATACATAAAGCATGATAAGTTTAAATAATATTCTTTAATAAAATGCAAACTTTAATTTAAATATCTCAAAGTCTAAGTATTAATAGTATGTTATTAATATCTTAAGATAAAATCCTATACTTGTATAAGTGTAATTCCAAAAATCATCATCTAATGTTTTTAACACTAAAATCTAAACCTCTCTATAAATGTTAATAACAACTATAACATAAAAAATCAAGTACACATCTAATAATCATTTGTTTATTATGAATGTACTTCACACTAATATAAGTTTGAATACAAAAAATAGAATGGAATAAAATTTCTAAAAGGTAATCATGTAATCATTAAGTTATGAATTATCTTATTACTTAAATAAAAAACATTAATTTTATATCTAACCAGGTTAAAATAATTTTGATTAAATAAATGACAACTCAAGGATCAAATTACATTATCCTAAATAAAGTAACGAATACATATATTAAACCTAAAATATTTGAGCTACATGATAATATAAAATAAATGTTTTCTCAACTATTCCAATATAATGCAACTTCAATATCATGCTTTATGGAGATAATCAAACAAACCCATCCTTCTAATTCAATGAGCCCAACCATAAGTGGTCCCTAGATGACCCCATCCATCAGTTGGATGTATATCTAGGTAGTAATTTACATGAAATAAAGGATGAGAGAAATAATAAATATGATCTTCACTAATAAACAACTTAAGTATAAAATAAGATAAAGTAGGATATGCACTGCTAAGAGAATTACACCCACACTAATGTTAAATGATATATCTCTATCTAAGATTTTCTAAGTTGACCCTCATGGGTTTAAATAGGTGGTTAAACCTATGAACATCAATCTTATACATTTATTTGTATTTATGAATAATTTTTTTCATAACATCAAGTGCCCTACTCTTGGTAGTTAAAAGTGAGAAGAAGGTTCAAGAACTAAAAATACAACCACATAAATAAATATTTTAGGAAGAATATAACATAAATTAGACATTCATAGATAAGAATAAATAATGATCAATATTACACCTAAAAATATTTAATGTAAAAATGCTTAACAATTGAATATTAACGAAAGACTGATCATAATATGAAATGAAATACATCTAGATTCTAGATATCATTTTCAAATTAAAAATAATGATATAAAATTAATTAAAATTTTTAAATGAATTTTGAAGGTTGAAAATAAGCATAAAGACTTTGAAAGTCAACTGACAAGTGATAAAAATCCTCGCCATGAGATTGACAAAAAATTAAAATAAGAACCGTGATTAAAACATCAATGAAACCCACACATTTTCAAAATAATATGGAAATGATTAAGTCAAACCACCTCATTATTTTCTCAATAAATTATTGTAAATAAGTTCACAACTTTGTAGACTATAACCAATAGACTTAGGTTATGGTTACACCAATAACCAAAATGTAATCATGAATAAATTATCTTCCAAGAATATACCTTCAAATCATTTTTGCATTCAAATGGAAAAACAAACCCTCAAATCATTATCCTAGGGTCATATACATAACCAAACATTATAAAATAATAAGACCCAATAATGAAAACAAAATAAAAATCCTTTCCTATTTTTCCATGGTTAGATAACTAAAATAAAAATAACCATAAAAATGGAAGGAATCGACAAGGTTATAAAACCCTACTATGAGTCCATCAAGCTTTAAAAAAAACAAATAACACAATGAATCCTATTTTGTTTTGATTAGCTAAAAGTAATAATTTTGAACTAGTTATGACAAAACCCAAAAATAATACACCAGGATGAACACTTATATTTTAAAATAAAATAGTAATAAATTATAAAAAAATAAAACTTACTTGATAGTCTTGAATAATAATGCAATATGTTTGATTTCATAATTATTTTTTGTTAGAATGGGTCATAATTAGGATCAACTAGATAGGGTTGAGTGCATAGAGATGAAATGATAAGGAGTATTGAAACTTAAAGAAAAACTTACAAAATGGAAGAATCTTGTCTTCATAACAAAATTCGTATTAATGAGAATTAGCCAAAAAGTGCATATGAAGATACATTAAATATTGAAGAATTAGGTCACCCAAAAAATGTAATTAAATCAACTCATAATTATAAAATTAATTAAGGTGAATTTCCTCTAATGACCTATTTTTAACCTAATAAATCTAAATAACATTGTCTAGATTAAACATAGTGGGATAAAATTCTATACCAACACCCACATTAAGTATAGCTTATTGGGTAGAATAATTGGGTCCCAACACAAATACCTGATGAGGTAACCAATTATAGAGAGATTATCCCCCAAATCAAGAAGAAGATGGAGCTACCCAAATCCAAAGAAAAGCTTGAAAATGAAGATTCTTGCTCTCAGTAAAAGGTTTGGTGAATATATTAATAACTTCAATATCTAAATTTATTAGAGATCAATGATTTCTCATGGATGAGCTCCCAAATGAAATACATATGAATCTTGATATGCTTGGTTCATTGATGGATAACTAGATTCATATATATCTAGATTATGCTTTGGTTCTCACAAAATATGACTGTTGGTAATCAAAAATGGATCCCAAACTTAGTGAAAATCCACTCAAACTAGATAAACTTAGTGGTAGCATCAAAAACTCCTTTGTATTATTCCTCCATATTAGATAAAGCAATAGAATTCTAATTCTTTCTTTACTAGCTAATCAGAGCTAAATTGAGGGAGAAATTGTAGCCAAAATTAGACTTGTAATTATAAATGTCACCAACCCAATTTGGATCTGTATACCCAATTAATTTGATGTCAATTCCCACTCCATAGTGAATCACAATACTATGAGTACCCTCAATGTGGTGGAGGATCTACTTAAATACTTTCTAATATAGCTCATGTGGTTCCTTCGTAAATCTTGAAACCATGCCCACTTCATATGAAATGTTGTGTCTAGTATGCATAAGGTAGCTGAGACTTCCAATAAGTTGTTGATACAATGTAACATAATTTAATGGATATGGATAGTCAGCCTCAAGCATTACACCAAATAGAAAAGGAGTCAAAGTTGGGTTATAGTCATCCATTTTAAACTATGCAAGAAAATCAAGATCATACTTATATTTTATAATAGTGATCTTGGATTTAGAGTGAGAAATTTCAATCATGAGGAAGTAGTGCAACATGTCCAAGTTAGTTATTGGCAACTTATTAGATAAATTAGTTTTCACTATTGTGATGATGGATGGAGGACTCCCTATGATCAATAAGTCATCCTAGTATAGAATTATAATCAATAGTGAATCAACATATCACAAGATGTAGAAATTTGTATCAGAATAGAATCTATTGAACCCAAATTTAAGCATAAAAGAGTCCATCTTTGTATACCAAACTCGAGGAGTCTATTTAAGTCTATAGATCAATTTTTGAAGTTTGTGAAGTAAGGAAGAATATTCCAAATATCCTTATGTTTGTTTGATGTATATTTCCTATTTGAGGTCACCATGAAGAAAGGCACTCTTTATATCCATTTAATGAACATCCTAAAGATGTGTTGTAGCAATGGTGAGAGTGAGTTAGATTGATTTCATTCTATAAACTTAGGCAAACATCTTAGTGTAGTCAATTCCAAGTACATGAGAAAATCCCTTTCATACCAATTCTAATTTGAAATTATCTATAGACCCATCTGCTACAAATTATGTTTGGTAGATACACCTACATCAAACAATTTTCTTCCCTTAGTAAGTGGGACTATATCCCAAGTATTAATCCTTTATAAGGAGTTATACTTCTCTTCCATAACACTCCTAATTAGAATTGTTTGATGCCTCACAAAATGATTGAAGATTGAAATTAGATGCAATTAAATCATGTGGGGCATCATGAAATTGTGAATGGGTTCACCTATTTTCTAATGGATCTCTAATCCATTGTCCAACACTTTATAGTGTCTATCTATCCTACAGATGACTAGTGCTTGGAGATTTAGGAGGATATTCATCATATTTTGAAGATATTATAGGAGGAGGATGGGAATCCTCATCACTAATCTCATCATCATAACTACAAGAATAATATGGATCATTAGGAAGTTGATCAGACATATTTGAATCGTCAGAATTGTCATCCAATCACAGTATGTCTAAATAAAGGGGAGAGGTGTTAAGTGTGGAGTTTGAAAGCTGATATAAAAAATGAACATTTCTCTTAATGAACAACTCATGAGTGGTGGGGTGGAGAAGCTTGTATCCCTTAACACTCTTAGGATATCCAAAAAACATGCAAGATTAATTTTGAGGTTATAATGCCTTAAGTTTTTTCTTTAGAATACAAGCCATAATAGGTGAACCAAATAATCAAAAGTACTCAACTATGGGTTCTGACCATTCCAAGATTCAAAAGGAGTGAATCCATTCAATTCTTTATGAGGAACTCAGTTCTAGATGTAAAAAACATAGTTTATGGCCTTGGACTAATACTGAGGTGTAAAAGACTTAGAGTGTAACATATAGTTGGCCATTTCCTTCAAGAACCTATTATTAAGATCTACAACACTATTCTATTTAGGATTATAAATAACTATACACTATAGTTAAATCCCATTTGATGTATATAATTGATTAAAATGGTTATTAACATACTTGACAAATATTTCTCCATAAGTTCTATAAACTCCTAAAAATGGTTAAAGACCTAAAATTTATACTCAAAAAAATACACCCAAGTGTACCTCAAATAGTCATTGATGAAAGTAAGCATGTATTTATTCTTATTGAATGAATTTTTTGTAAATTTACTAGTAATTTCACTATGAATAACCTCCAATATCTTGTAACTCTTCATGATTTTCCCTTGTCATGCTTCTCCTTTAGATGCTTATCAAGAATGCAACCCTGGAAAATTTTGTCATAAAACATAACTCATGGAAACCCTAAAACCATATCTTGATGACTGAGTTGCTCCAAGTAGCAATAGTTGGGATGGATAAATCACTCATGCCATAATTTAATCACTTCATCTGAAAGAGTGAGAAACACAATAGAGGGTTGATTAGGAGTAAAATGTGAGAAAGTATATAGCCTATATTGGTGATATACTATCCCAAATGTAACAATGGAGTCATTGTTATCTTCCTTAATAACCATGAAATTTGGTGTGAACTCAACTCTATTACTCAAATTGAAGTGAGTGATTTAGTAAATAGATAAGAAATTTGTGGATAAAGAGGAAACACATAGAACATCAAGAAATGTCCCATCATTTAGTTCAACTAATCATCTCCCATTAAGTTCTATAAAATTATCATCACCTAATAAGATGGAAGGCATAAAACAAAAATCCAAGGATGAGAACATGTTATTTGATGAATCCATGTAGTACGAGGCATCATAATCAATAATCAATGTGGAAGGCTAGGATGAAACTCCAAAAAGTGTTTCTCCCTTATTTTTTCCATTGTTACTCTTTTTGGACATAGAATACCCTTGCAATGATGAAATTTGAGTGGAATAATTAGGGACACTAAATATTATGCTTCCTAAGCATTTTTATAAATTGGGCAATCTTCTTCTTCATGCATTTTGACTCATCAAGCATAAATTTCTTACAATAGACACATGTGAGTTTCTATTTCTTGGGTTTCCCATCTAAAGAAGAGGACATTTTGATGCTTTTGGATTAGCATCAAATTTTTGAACCTTTCTTTTCTCTATGTCCTTTTTTGTCTTTTTATTCTTCTTACTACTGGAAGCCTTCTATTTGTCATGACTCATAATTAAGGCATGAGATTTGGAGGACTTCAGTGTACCCATTTGAATAAGTTTGTCTTGCTCCCAAGTTAAGTCCACATTAAAGTCATCCAAGGATGGCATGGTCTATGTAACTCAAAGGGCACACTTAGTGGTGTTAAAGGTATAAATGAATATAGAATAGTTAAATCCTAATTTGTCAAGGATGGAATGAATCAATCGATCATATTTTTTGTCAATGTCGCATAGTTTTAACTATAACTTGAGTGATTTAAACTTAGTGAAGAAGTCTTAAATTGTATCAAAGTAACCTAGGATCAAACTTATGAGCTTATTCTCCAACTCATGACCCCTCATTTTTTCATGCTTTACAAAAACTTTATGCAATAAGGTCCACACTTGATTTGGAGTTGTTTCAAACTTGATATGAAAAATTAAGTCAAAAAACTTAGATAGGTAAAATAGACCATAGTTTTCATCACTTCAGTTTTACCACTTCACCTTCTTTACATTAGGTGTTCATTTTGTTTTTATACCCATTTTAATTCAGTGTAAGCCTTTGCTCCTCAAGAGTATTTTCACTTTGACCTTCTACTCATGATAGTTGAATGGTGTAAGAAGTATAATTGAACTAAGTTCCATGACGTAGAAAGGAATTATATGTTAATCTGTGTGTGCTATAGAGTAGTAATATGACACCCTTTGAATCTATAAAGATTCAAATTTACAAGGCATGAAATATCACCAATGTTAAGAGATTGAAATAACTCACACTTTTAAAAAAGTGGCACTTGAAAATGTGTAGATAAATGAAACTCAATTGAATGTTTCTTTCTTACAAAAAATGATCACCGCCATTTTTGATAAATTTAAAATTCTTAAGAGTTGTTTGGCCAACTTGCTTATAAAAGTTAAACCTTTGGGTTAGTTATGACCAAGGACTTAAATTATCATGTGACAAGGGGGCTAATGGATAATATGAGTACCCCCACCCGCCCTCTTTGATTGTTTTGATTATTATGGGTATTGCATTACCCTCAAGATGACCTCTTTTTACAAATGAATAGTGCTACACTTCACTATTTTAAATTTGATGGTTCATCAAACATCATAGTAAAAGACACTAGAAAGATAAATATATGGGTGTGTTTGAGAAATAAAAAGAGTTTACAAGGTTTATTGGCACTAATGATGGGTTATGTGGGGGTCACTTAAACCCATATTAGAGTTTACAGGTTATGATCCATTATCAATGGGTTCTACAAGGTTTAATGACATCCCTATTAGAGTCTATCATTTGTGATTTCACCACTATTATATTACAAAGGTCATGTTGTTATGGATCCTAAAGTATGGTTGATGTGTTGACATGCCTTTTAGGGTCCATTGAGTGTGCTAGCATGATTATTCAGGTATAATAGGGTATCAAGTAAGATCATCAAAGTTCAATGATTATTCTAACATGGTCATTATGTCTATTAAGGGTATGTACAACATCATTGGGGACCATCAAGAGTGTGCATAGGGGTCTCATGACCTGATAGATTTGCATGTATAGGTAACATCCTTTTGGGGTATACTTGAATAAGAGACTGAGTATTTAGGTTTTGTTATCACCACTAGTAGATTTTGTGAGGGTTGTTTGTACTACTATCAAATTCTGTGGGTTTTGTTTACATTGTGGACAAGTTATTTAAGGTTTTTTAGCACCCTTATTAGGGCCTATGGGGTGTTCTTTCACCACCATTGGGTTTTATAGGTTGTTTTATCAAGGCTCCTAGAGTCTAGTTGATGTGTTGGCATGCCTATCGAGATCCATTAGGTGTGCTAACATGTTCATTAGGGTCTATCAAGGTTGTAAAGAGGCTCATTAGGGTACAATAATAATGATGACACACTTATTAGGGTCTTATAGGGGTGTGTGCAAGATCATCAAGGCCTGTTAGGGGTGCCCATAGGGGGATTAAGACCCAATAGATGTGCATGTAGGGATCATAGGTTATTTAGGTCTTACCAATAGGGTCATTGGTATCTGTAAGTCTTGTTAGTAGGTGCACACAATTCTTTAAAGATTGAAGATATCCTATATCTACAAATTTGAGAAACCTCTTTAAAATTAAAGAGAGACCCACTTGGTTTCTTGACAAACCCATAAAAACACAAAAATATTTCTTCTTGAAAGTCACTGGTTGTGCAAATCTTCATAGATCCCAAGAAAATGCTTCTAAACCCTCCACAAATAGCCAATAAATACTTTTCACAGAAAAAGGTCTTATGGGTAGATAAATATAGGATTTTGTAACCTTTTAAATATAATGGTTCTATTTGTTTTTAAGTTTGAGACATTATATATGCATATTTGTATGGATCCTTAAAAAACACTACCAAACCCTAGAAAACCAAAATTAAGGAAAAACCTTAACATGCTAGAATGAAATATCTCATAATAAAATCAATGGAAATAATCTACCAATAGATATTTGATACTATGTTAGAGTGGGATGAAATGAGGATCAACTAGATAGGTTTAAGTGCATGGAGATGAATCTATATGGAGTAATGAAACCTGAAGAAAAACTCACAAAATGGAAGAAACTTGTCTTCACAATAAATTTTTATTAATGAAAATTAGCCAGAAAGTGCATAGAAAGATACATTATATAGTGAGGAATTAGGTCACCTAAAAATGTAATTAACTCAACTCACAATTATAAAATAGCTTAAAGTGAATTTCCCCTTATGACCTATTATTAACCTAAGCAAGCTAAATATGACCATGTAGATAAAACCCAATGAGACAAAAGTCTACACTAATATTTTCCTTATTTTCCCCCTCCAAAATATTGAGATCTATGTGTTTATATAACTCACCTCTAAAAGGTAAAATACCCTCCAAAAAACTCAAAAAAATCTCCCATTATGGTTGGTAAACATAGCCATGACTACAAATAGTAGCCACTACAAAATATACATGCCTTAATGACCACTAATTCTACAAAACTCTCCATAGTGTCCTTGAGAAAATTTTAGTAGAGGTTACCTTTTTAGGGTTTCAAAATAATGAGATCAAAAAATAAAAACCAAAATTCCCAAAGAAGTCTCTCAACCCACTTCATCAAATTTTGAGTAAATTCCATAGATTATAGTCTAATGGCACAACAAAATCAATTAATTACAAGTCCCATTGTGGTTCAATGTGCCTTTTCAAATTCTAAGATCTAGTCAAGTCTTGACTAAGACTAAGTCAAAACAACATGCCACCAATAGCACTTACTCATCATGCAACCAATTAACATAATCAAAGTCATAAAAGACCAACTAAATTTAAGCAATCATTGAACATTAGATAATGGGTAGAAATAAAGGGATAATCCCTAAAGGGTCTAAAAAAATAAAGTATAATATCAACAAAACCAATTCACTCAGGTCTACTCAACATGAAGTAGAAGATCATCAAAACATACAATAATAGATGACAGACACAAGATGACCAATAACAATTATAACAAGACAATAAGTGATAAAAACTAAAAGAAAACTCACAAGTGAATAACTAATCATAGTAAAAAAAAAAAAAAAAAGTGAAAGAGAAGATCAATTTTTTTTTTGAAATCTCATGAGATTGTTTCTCATCCATATCAATGCCCTAGATATTGAGATACATAAGTAACCTATCTCATTATACCTATCCATCCAGTCATAAAGTAGGCCATCAGTAGTATATGGGTAGGATAAAAAAAATAGATACAATAAACATCATAATTGAATCCATAATAATTTATATTATATTGAATCAACTTAAAAAAATTCCTAAAATCATTAATATCAAGTGTCACTTCAAAAGTTCACAACATCAACAATAACTTAATGACATAGCAATGTCTCAATAGATCAATGAACCATAGATTATCTACCTAAATCACATCATAACCCTCAATAGTATACCATAATGTACTAATAAATCAAAATAATAAAATAAAATAATAAACATGAAACAATCATCATGTAATTCATAAAATAGTACTAACAAAGAATTTTACGTGTCAAGTATCTAGGTGTAGACACCTAAATCGTGTCGACTCCCCCTTGGTCCCCTCCTAAACACTTACACACTTCATTAGTTTAAAATAAAATACTTATTTTGAATTAATCACATCACCCTCTACACCTCACCATGGACACCATGCCCTTATACCTTTTCTCACCCCATAAGTCACCTAAGACCTATTCTCACTCCCCCCTAACCTCCTAACTAACTCTCGTGCATATTTACCCCGACCTTTGACAATTCTCCAACAGACAATGCACTTGGTGGATGGAGAATAGGTTGTTAATCCCTTTTACCAGTTATCTACCCACCGACATCTGTCAACTGTCAGCCGATGCCGGTGGGATCACCGACATCAGTTACATAAACTGACATCTAACATTGAGTTAGGGGTTCTCTCAATTCTCTCGACTCTTATCAATCATTTCTTGGACCCTCTCTAGCTCAGATATGGCTCTCTTTCTCTTCCTCTCAGACTCTGAGACATCAATAGGCATCAGACTTCAACTAATGCTCCCTTGGCCACAGAGACTCTACACCAGTCGCTCCAAATTGGACCAAAGCATTGCACGGGGACCTGGACATCAGCCATAATAGGCATAAGTGTTCGACATCTTGGTTCTTCATCTCACTAGAGCTAAGTATTTCTTCCACCCTTTCATTTCAATAATTTATAATAAGTTATTCAATTTTCTATTTCTAAAATACTACCAGACTAGACCCGACCTTCAACCAGACCTGACCTTCAACTAGATTTGACTTCTTCCTAGAGAGGCTGAAAAGCCTTCTTATTAACCTTACCCTTATTGAAAACCTAGCCTCTACCTTTGTCCTTCTATGGACCTTATTCATCTCCCTGTAACCCTACATAGAGCTTTAAACCCATAGAGTCCCTCTGTTGACCATAGACATAACCCTTAGACCCGTCCAAGGACCATTGCCCCTACCGATGTCGGCAGCCTAACTGACGTCGGCAACTCTGACCTACCGATGTCAACAGACTAACCGATGTTAGTGACTGTGACAGACTGACAATAGAATATAGGTACAGATTATCTCTATTTCTTTTGTTTTGTCTTTCACCATTTCTTTTCTAGCAACACTCTTTTATCAAATAAGTGGATTGTCATCCCTTAAGGAAGTCTTTACGCTTTTGGGACCGAGCTTTGCTTGGCAGTCCACCATATATCTATCTAACATTTTTTTGTTCAAGTCTTCTTATCTATAGGTGTCATCCTCCACAACCAAAGAGGAGCTCCTTCAGTCATCTGGATATGGTGCGCAGCTTCATCCGGGTATCATCTAACCCCTGACCATTATCTTTTAGTTTCTTATTTCTTCTGAATGTAAACAAGCAAAAAATGAGTAGAAACATTCTGGCATGCCCGGTGGGACCCTTGAGTTTTTTTTTGGGTTCATTTCTTTTTCTTCTAAAAGCAAACATTCATATAGGTGCATTTGATTCTCCTCTTGCATCCTTCTTCTATCTCTTTATTTCAAAAGACACCATAAGCACAAGTTAAAAAGAATCTTTCTTTTTCTTCTTGTCACTTTTTCCTTGCATCTTAGAGTAGTGAAATTCATGCTCTTAAACCTTTTCCCACTTGTCTGCATCAGAATAAACATTTCAATTTGAGTTAAAAATTAAATGCATTTCACACCTGCTTGAATGCATATTTAGCTCATCTAGTAATCAACACATTATGAATAAATCGTAGTGCACATATGTTACACATCTAGACCACATTCATAATCAAACATCTAAACATACCTGAGACAAGGCTCGACTAGGATTTCACCACCTAATAGATACCTTACCCTTCCCGACGATCCTACTTGGACTTCACAACCAAGGGGAGGACCCACTCTGTTCTCTGGTAGAGTATAAACTCTAGGCGAAGTATATATTGGCTAAGCGACCCAGCTTGGCTTTAGGCTTGTGAAGTGAGGGGAGCAAGCCCCTAGCACCAAGCCACATATGGAACCTAACACAAACTTTTGAGCACCAAAACTTAACCTGAAAACAACCTTAGACTGCCTCTTTTAGGACCCGTTCTAAAAAGCCCACTTCCAAACATAGTCTTCTAAGGCATAAGCCACCATGACTCTAAAAATTTATTCTTAGGAATTTAACGTTTAGAGGTTGCTTGCCTTCATATTTTCTACTATTTTTATCTAGTTTTTTGAGCTAGTAAGGACACATTATTTGGAGTTCTTAAATAACTCAGAGCTTTCTTTTTCTTCCAAAAACTTTCAGTTTTTTGAGTTTTTGGAAACACACAGACACCGACATCAGTTTTTTAACCAATGTCGGCAACTTTTTTTCACTGACATTGGTTTTTCCACTGACTTTGGCAACTTATCCTCACCGACATCAATTTTTCAACCGACGTTGGTCACTGTCAACAAACTTTTTTCAAAATAGCAAGCTTGAAACCTGACCTTTCTTACTGTTAAAACCCAACTTTTGGTTTTTTGAAGCTGAAGAACACAATTTTTGGAACCTAAACCTTTTCACCTTGGGTGGATTTGACACACAGTCAAACTAAATCCTTTATTGACCATGCGAGGCAACAAACACTTCCACCTTCACCTTTCATACCAAGTCCCCTGATGGAGCATACTTCAGATACTGAACGTACTCCTGTCCAGCTAACCCCTGACTAGCATCCAATTATTCTTGAAGGGGATCAAGACTTTGAGAGATTCCTTGACCACAATGTCAAGGCTCTCCAACACTATCTCGTAAGAATTCAAATGCGAGACCCTTCAGGTAATCCTATTTATGGGATACCAACTTCTCTTATTGAAGCGGCAATGGTATCAACACCATCTGCTAGCCAACCCATTATAACTCAGGCTATTGCCTCGACCAATAACCCGACCATGGCCAACGTTCAAAATTGGGCCTCCCCTTCAATTATTGGACATGCCTCCATCAAGGTTTCTTTACCCCCTCAACCACAAATAATTCAACCAAGTTCTACACCATACCAAGACTTGATTGTCTCGACTCCACACACTCTTGCACCTATAAACGTGGGAGTGACTACCTATACTTTTACCAATGCCACCGTTTAACCACCTTTGGAAGTATTGAGTCAACTTGTGCCCTCCAATTTCATGGCACAAGCCCCCTTGGCCTCAACATCAGTCCCTATGATGAAATACCAATATGTTGCACCTATACAAATGCAACTGAGTATGCCATACACCCCTCCTAACGCCTTCCAAGTACCCTACAACTTAGGGGGTGCCCCTCTTGCTAATCTGTCAGCTGACTTAATCAAGATGCTGATGGATAAGATATCTCACCTTGAGACATCCATTTCTGGTTCAAGTAATGTTCTTTCATATGAACAAATTTGTAATGAACCCATTCACCCTTCGGTGCCTATTCAACCATATCCTAACTAGTGGGAACTCCCCAAATTTACTCAATTTCAAAGTAAAGAGGACCCACAACATCTATGAGTGTTTAGACATGCTTATTACCTCATAGCGCATGGTGATGTGTTATTACTTCACACGTTCCCCATGTCACTTTCGGGGGCCACCCTTGACTAGTATAACTCCATTACCAGTCATTCACTCTTTTCTTTCACTCAACTCACCCAACTATTTCTTGACCACTTTTCAATCAACATCACTAAGAAGGTCTCCATTACAGACCTCTATTCTATCAAATAATTTGACGATGAGTCAATAGCTGAATTTGTCACCCATTGGAGAGGTTTGATTAACCAAATCTCCTTTTATTTGCCTCAAACTGAGCTCATTGAGCTCTTTTCAAGAGCATGTGCCAAGCACATCTCATCTACTTTGCAGGTCCAAACATTCTGCACATTTGACGAAGCTTTCACCATGGCCAAAAAGCTTGAACTCCGTGTGGTTGAAGAAGACAAGGTCACATTGCGTACCAACGCAAAATCCAATGACCCTTCTTCATCCAAACCTTCTTCTTCCCACACCAAGTCCAAGGGGTCAGCAAACACTATGGTACTTAGACCATCATCCTCAATAATAACCAACCAATCTCATCCTTCCACATTAGAATACATCACACGACAATTCCAACAATGATACGTACAGTGTCAATACACTCCAATAGGAGAATCATACGCTTTCGTGTTGGATAAACTCGTCAAGAAGGGAGTCCTCAACCTCCCTCAAATTCAACCACCTCAATTTGACCCCTAAAAAGCCATCCCTACATGGTATAGGGAAAATGACTTTTGCAACTATCATCGTGTCAAGGGTCATGACATAGACAACTACAAAACCTTCAAAAACATCATTCAAAACATGTTGGACAAGGGGGATCTTGTTTTGGATAACCCAACTATGCTAGCTAACCAAAACATGGATGTCTTTAGACAACCATTCCCTAACCAACTCCCCAGTCAGAATAACATTCAGACCATAGCTGATGACTTTCAAGAGCATAATATATGTACAGTCGACATGGTTTCTAACCAACCTCTTCCATAGTATGAAGAGGTTAATCAACCTATTTGTCCACCATAGGTAGAAGAGCCCTCTTCTCCTATTTTTCCACTATAGGTAGAAGAGCCCTCTTCTCCTATTTTTACACCACAGGTAGAAGAGTATTTTTCTCCTATTTGTCCACCACAGGTAAAAGAGCCTTCTTCTCCTATTTGTCCACCACAGGTAGA
The DNA here is from genome assembly GCA_037957365.1 of Torreya grandis. Taxonomy (NCBI): domain Eukaryota; kingdom Viridiplantae; phylum Streptophyta; class Pinopsida; order Cupressales; family Taxaceae; genus Torreya; species Torreya grandis. The sequence continues at coordinate 1,360,581 of JARHVA010004328.1, read as the reverse complement.
AGAGCCTTCTTCTCCTATTTGTCCACCATAGGTAGAAGAGATTTCTTCTCCTATTTCTCCACCACAGGTAGAATAACCCTCTTCTCCTATTTGTCCACCACAGGTAGAAGATCCTTCTTCTCCTATTTGTCCACCACAGGTAGAAGAGCCTTCTTCTCCTATTTTTCCACCACAAGTAGAAGAGCCTTCTTCTCCTATTTGTCCACCATAGGTAGAAGAGCCTTCTTCTCCTATTTATCCACCATAGGTAGAAGAGCCTTCTTCTCCTATTTGTCCACCATAGGTAGAAGAGCCTTCTTCTCCTATTTGTCCTCCATAGATGGAGGATAATCCTCTATCCACCCCTCTTTCACATGTAGGAGAGGCTATTTTGATCTCTCCCATCTTGGAGGATGTTTTGATGGCACCAACATCGGCTGCCTCACCTTCATCCTCCTTATCATCAATGGAGGATCATACTTTCCCCGTTATTCAACTACACACAGAATCCGTAACCATCCCATGCCTCTCAAACCTCACTCACCCACAAGTGAAGGTAGACTTGAACCTCACCTCACCCAATAGTAGTCCTCACATTAAACTAAAGAATCCTACTAAACCACATCAGAGAACTCCTTCCCCACCTTCACCATTGCCCTCTATTTTGGGCCCACACTTGTCCTCCTTAATAGGAGTGATTCCCACTCCAAAAACTCATAGAGGAAAATTGCCTCCATTATTGTCTCAACCTAATACAAACATACTTCCTCCAAAACATTCAACAAATCTCAACAAAAACGTGATGTCTACACATGTGGCCACACTGCCAATAAAAAAGACGATACGACAAACTCCCCAAATAAGTCCTAAAAAGAAGTTGTCAACCCCAATGGCAACAACAAGCACAAAGCTATTAAGGGGATCTTATGCCTCAATGTTATGCCAATTGTTGTAGTCATCTAACATCACTCTCCCACTTATTAAACCATACCAACCTCTCAGACCAAAACCATCTTGGTTTGACGACACTAAAATCTATTGATATCACCGCACACCTAGGCATGATACTGAGCATTATTGTGCCCTTAAGGTTGCCATTCGCTGACACCTGAAAAAGGACACCCCTCACATTGAAGCTTCTTCTGACCACATTTTTGACAAACCATCGACATCATCTGATATATCCTGAATCTCTTCACCTAAATCGAGATCCCCATACAAGACTATGGTCCCTCAACCACCTTCCACTCCTTTATTTGAAATCAACACAATTAATGTGGCCACCAAGCCCCAAACTATGAAGGATAAAGGAAAAGACTGAACTTCTACACCTTTAATATATCCATTATTCATCAAGACCTCTCAACCAACACAACCCAAGATTTCTATCTTAGACATGTCCCGACCATCATCGCTGGGGGAAATTCCTCCTAACCTCTCTAGTCCACATGACGCTTGGTATAAGCGACTTGTTGACTATTTAACATATTATATCATGCCTCCCAATCTCTCTAGCAATGGACAATAGGCTTTTATCAAAAGTACTGCTTGCTACACCATGCTAGGGGCACATCTCTATAAACGAGGTCTCAATGACCTCCTTATCCAATGCCAACAACAACCTAACCAACTTCACAACCAACATCAACCAAAACCTGCCTACAACCATAATATGAAAGAGCGAGATTTCAAAATTAGCAATCTCATTTTTAAAGAAAACCAACACGTGAACAACATGGAAAGAAGCAAACGGGGCAAGTTTGCTCCTAATTGACTCGGACCTTACATCATGACGCATAAGCATGGATCAGGTACTTATCATCTATCTTCTCTTGAAGGCCAACCAAAACCTGAGCCCTTTAATGCCTTACATCTATGACCATTCTATTGTTAGTCAAGTAATCATTCACTTGACATTTAACTTGAGCTCATCCCTTGAGCAACCCCCATCATCACTATCCATATTCCTTTCAACCCTTTTGTCAAGCATGAATGCTTTGTCCTAATAAAAGGGAACCCTTAAACCTTTATAGTCCAGTCTATGACCAAAAGTTCAGTCAAAAACAAAAACATATAAAACTGGGATGCCTATATTCCAAGGTCATAAAACCATAAATGTAGACTACTCCCTCGAAGGATAGCTGCATCATTATTGTAATTAATAGATTACTCCCTTGAAGGATAGCTAAACATCAAAACATATAAAGTAGAATATAGACCACTCCCTCGAAGGATGGCTATGCCTAGATTTTGCTACATACACAGCACAACATGACCATAACACACAACAACATCCCCATGTGGACTTCCCACATTGACCAGTCTACCTAAAAAAAAAGGGACTAACAAACTATTAAGTCATGGACTTGCCTATCATCATTCTCAGGGTCACCTATAAAAGGGGCAAATTTATCCTTGCTAAAAAGGGTTACGCTCTCCTCACATCTCACATAATCACACCTATCACCCCAACATACTCAAGGGATTTTGAGCTCACTTAACATCAAGTGATTTGACTACTTCTCTAACACAAACCAATGGTCAATGACGTAATACATGAATGGGGCTTTTGTTTCCAAAAGCCTTATCTATGCTATCATTATGGTCCTTGTGAATGAAATAACAACACACCTTTAACTTTTTTTTCTTATACTTTGGTCACATATAACCAAATCATAACCAAACCAAACCAAACCTTTTTCAGACCACTAACATGACTTAGCCCATTCACACTAGTTTCTATGGAAAACAATACACATGGAAACTATCGACCACACACAACCAATGTTATAGAATACAACATCACACAATATGGAAAATGCTATAACATCATCTACAATTCATTTTTAGCATACACCATCACCAATATGGAAAATTGCTAGGGATGAAAGACCACATTACCAATGTTACAGAATACACCATCACATAATATGGAAAATGATGTAACATCATCATACCCTCATCATTTCAAGCATGTACCATCACACGTATGGGAAATGATGACATCACTAACCTGACCATCTATCGACCACTGAGACCCTTTTTCAGAACTACATTGGCCTGAGACCCTTAAAATAGGGGCTATGTAGGCAACACTCAATTGACATGGAGTCTTCTAGGGTTAGCTCAGCCATTCACCTATTTGTCTCCCTCAAGACGATGGCCTTCCATTCATTCATTCGTTCATCTACCTGATGGACCAACCATATAACCTTTAACCATGGCTTAACCTAGTCTAAAATCATGACCAATAAACCAGCCCTGACACTGTAGAAGTCACCTTTGACTTCTCATGGGCCACAATGGAGATCACATACATCTCCCTGACCACACCAAACAACACTTGAGATCACTTATATCTCAGTGCAACCTGACCAACGACCACGACCACTTTTGAGACAACTCTACCTTAGTTATTTTAATTGCATGTATGCTACCTCATGAATAGTTAGCAAAATTATATGTACCTCGCATTATGACCCTCACAAGTATTGGATCATGCTCTAGTTGATCCCCACTACTTGTGACATTTTCATGTTTTCCAGGATCACTTCCCAAGCCCAGGATACCTAGAACACGATGACCATTGGAGCTACAGCTTTGATCATTTAACCCAATCAGCTACGACTAAAATTTGGGGCCTATTTATTTTGATTTTAGTACTCCTCAACCTTTGACTATGATAATTTGACATATCTATCATGTGAAGTGGTATGCGTGCAATCACAACTATTACAACGTTCACACTCAAACTTCACCATATCCATCCACTGCCTATCAAGTCAGGACCCAATATCAGGTTACCTTCCCTCAACTTCTACTTTGAGGGGGAATACCTCATCATACCTAAGGCAACCTACACCTTATCCCACACCTGGGGCAACTTACTCCTATTTTTGTCTTGCAGTTTGTCAAGAATAACCAACAAAATAAAAAGGGGCAAATGTAGACACCTAAATCATGTCGACTCCCCCTTGGTCCCCTCCTAAACACTTACACACTTCATTAGTTTAAAATAAAATACTTATTTTGAATTAATCACATCACCCATGACACCTCACCATGGACACCTCACCCTTAGACCTTTTCTCACCCCATAAGTCACCCAAGACCTATTCTCACTCCCCCCTAACCTCCTAACTAACTCTCGTGCATATTTACCCTGACCTTTGACAATTCTCCAATAGATGATGCACTTGGCAGATGGAAAATAGGCTGTTAAGCCCTTTTACTAATTCTCTACCCGCTAATGTGGATCAACTGTTAGCTGATGTCGGCGGGATCACCGATGTTGGTTACATAAACTGACATCTAACATTGAGTTAGGGGTTTTCTCGCTTCTCTTGACTCTTATCAATCATTTCTTGGACTCTCTCTAGCTCTCTCTCTATTCCTCTCAGACTCTGAGACATCAACAGGCATCAGACTTTAACTAACGCTCCCTTGGCCACAGAGACTCTACACTAGTCACTCCAGATTGGACTGAAGCATTACACGGGGACCTAGACATCAGTCATAACAGGCGTAAGTGTTCAACATCTTGGTTCTTCATCTCACCAGAGCTAAGTATTTCTTTTGCCCTTTCATTTCAATAATTTAGAATAACTTAGTCAATTTGTTATTTCTAAAATACTACTAGACCAGACCCTACCTTCAACCGGACCCGACCTTCAACCAGGCTTGACTTCTTCTTGGAGAGGCTGAAAAGCCTTCTTCTTAACCTTACCCTTATTGACAACCTAGCCTCTACCTTTGTCCTTTTATGGACCTTATTCATCTCCCTGCAACCCTGTACAGAGCTTTAAACCCACAGAGTCCCTCTGTCAACCATAGACATAACCCTTAGACCTGTCTAAGGGACATTGCCCCTATCGACGTTGGCAACCTAACTAATGTCGACAACTCTGACCAACTAACACTGGTAGACTAATCAATGTTGGCGACTGTGATAGACTGACAGTAGAATACAGGTACACATTATCTCTATTTCTTTTGTTTTGTCTTTCACCATTTATTTTCTAGCAACACTCTTTTATCAAATAAGTGGACTTTCATCCCTCAAAGAAGTCTTTGCACTTCTGGGACTGAGCTTTGCTTGGCAGTCCACCATATATCTATCTAACATTTTTTTGTTCAAGTCTTCTTATCTACAGGTGTCGTCCTCCACAGCCAAAGAGGAGCTCCTTCAGTCATCTGGATACGGTGCGTAACTTCATCTGGGTATCATCTAACCCCTGACCATTATCTTTTAGTTTCTTATTTCTTCTGAATGTAAACAAGCAAAAAATGAGTAGAAACACAAGGGTCATGACATTGTCTCCCAATCGAAAAGGTGTCACTTTGATGAATAAAATATTTGAGGATAGTCATGTTTAAAAAGACTTTCATCTTCCTAAGTATAACTTGGGCACATACATGAAGTTGTCGAACAAAAATTAGATAAAATTTCTCTTTAAACCCCCAACAAAAATTCCATATACATAGTTATTATAACTCCATATACAATTCTTAAATATAGCCTTAGTTGTTACCAAGGCTAAACCATGTACATGAAATAACTATGTACATATAATTACCACATATGTAGAATTACCACGTATGTAATATTTAAAGAATAAAATAAAAAAATGTGAAAGATAAATCAATTGGCATTTTTCACATCAAAAATTGTGAGCAAAAGGAAGAAGAGAAAACCTGTGCTTTGGAGCAAGACAATTGAGCAAGCAATAATATACATTTTATAGCTAGGTACCCTTTGATTCAAGAATGCCATGATGAAGGAGAGGTAATCCAACATGTTTTTATGCAATTAGACCCTAGTTTTTTCAATTTTGTTATATTTTTCTTAAAAATATTTGTATTTTTATGGTTTTATACATCTTCACAGTGATCGGTTAATGTGTCAGCACCTAACCCAAAAAACCCTGCTATCCCTCCTAACCCTCCAATACCTCCTATCCATCCTAACCCTCCAATCCCTCCTCACTATAAATACCCTCCTAACCCTCATGTAGTTCCTTAATGCCCTTAAGATAGTCAAAAAGATCTAGCAAACCACATAGTAGAAAATAAGCTTGAACTTGAGAATTTGATTTGGTCATTAAGGGATCTACATTCGAATAACCCCCACAAAATTTCCCTAAAAAACACACTAAAAATATTAATAGATCAAGTTGAGTCGTTAACGAGTCAAATTTATATGTGAGAGGACTATATAAATAGATTTAGGACATACTATTCCAAAAAACTTTTGATAGCAAGTGTAAGAGATAAATACATACACAAATCCCAAATTTATTCCCTATTAATTGATGGGAATACTAGTGCACCACTTGATGTGATAGGGAAAAATATTTTAATTCATTGGTGCATTCATGATTTTCTCAAACAAAATTCTTGGGAGTAATGGTGGATGGTCTTTGATGACCCACCTTGAAATAATAATGAGGTCTCATTGTATTTCTTGAGAAAATTGTATTGTGAGTTTGTGCTAAATGAAATACCAAATTATTTTGATTTCTTAGAGTTCTAGGGTAGGGGAAAAGGGTCTACACATGATAGGCTAGGTGCATGCTTTTCACCTTATCAGCTAGTGAGAGCATGTGTTGATAAACCCCACCCTCATAAAAAACTACCTTTTATAGTAAAGGAGACTATAGAGATCAATACCTTACATTCATGTAAGGCACTTACTAAAACCCTCATCCATCATATGAGCTAAGTTTCTCATACTCCTCTTATGGAAGGTGGACGTGGTGAATCTTCATCCAACACTACTACCTAACAAGATCCCTTTTACAAATCATGTGGTGTTATATACACTAGACCTGATGAGGATGAGGAGGATTTCATATAGTTCACTCATGGTGGTTTTTCCATGGGCCTAGATAATATCGATATTTCTATGTTTTAGCCATCTACATTTCATCTAGTCACCTTACCTACCACTTCCTATGTATGTTTAATATTTTACTTATTATAAACATATTTTAGACTTATTAAATTTAAAATATTTATACAATTTAAAAGGTAATTTGATGTATATGAATTATTTTTATGTTGCAATAGGTTTGTAGAGTTTAGGCGAGCACATGTGTTGCTCATAGTACACTTATAGTTTATAGCTCTATGGAGGTAATTTATAATATTAATTAATGTTATTTATCATTATACACTTATTTTGTATGTATATGTGTGTGTTTTAGTGACTAAAAATGATATTTTGTATGTTTAATTGATGACCTTGTAAGACACTCTACCTTCTATTAAGAAGGGAATAAATGTAGGTGTTCCTACTATAATTTCATCAGCACAACAACTCTTCAAGGTACATGGTCCAATTATATATTCCATAATGTTTAATTGTAAATATGTATGTGCGTTTTTTAATTGTCATCTATACTTGTTAAAATAGTTGATGCTCAAATAATTATCTACATAGACTCTTTTGGTGATGTCTTCTGGTCTTGTCAAAATGATTATTAGGGGTGGTGTGGTATGTTAGACAATTTAATTTGTAATTTTTCATATTATATTTAAATTATTTAGTTTATGAGCTAATTTTGATTTTTTAATTTTGTATGTATATATACATTTTCAGGGACCTAAGCTTTCCATCATCAGGAGTAGGTCACAGATTCATAATAGTGATCTGTTTCACACTCTTGTTCACCAACATGAACCTATTGTCGACCCTATTTAGAGCTAGTCTTAAATTGACCATGATTACCATCTTGGGGTAAGTGCACTTATGAATAATTATTGTGTGATTTTAAAATTTTAACATGTTAATTTTTTAAGTATCTTAGTATAGTATATATAATTTCTAATAATATTTTCATATTAACAATTGGAGCTATAGGAAAGATTGCAACCAAAGAGGACTTGTAGTCAAGCCACTCAATTGCAAGCAAGGTATCTAATGGAGAGTATTCGACAAGCAAGGAAAAAAGAGTGACAAATTTTGATGACTAGGAGATCATGTCTTATGGCATTTTATTGTATGCCTATATGTTTGATGTATAATTTTTTGGCATGTTGTATATATATGGCATTGACCTTGGATATTGTATTGTTTCACAATTTATAGGCTTTTTTGTCTTTATGGATATATTATATATACATATATATTTTTCAACATTTCACTTTTTAATCATTATAGTCTATTGAATGTTATTAAAATACATGGAAATTTTATTTATAATTATGTTAATATATTATTTAATAATTTGTTCTGATTTTGAATATCTGTCAAAATCTTTCACAAACCTTTGTTTACAATATTTCATACTCTATTTTCTAGAATTGGTTTGACAAAACCAATAGGTTGTGATGTAAGTAAAATCTGATCATCTAAAAACCTCTACAAAACATCTACCTCTGATACCTATGATTTCAAAGTTGATGTCAAACTCACCTGGCTCAATGCTTTATCCTTACTCTTTTACACTAGGTTCATTGACGTCCTCATTAGACTCTCTTCTTGTCAACACCAACACTCTCTCATTCTTCCTTAGGATTATGATATTCACCTTTGAAGGTTTCACTCACTCTAAATTCTTCAATATCTTCTTGAAATCAATCTTGTCTCACTCTTTCAATGCGCCTTGTAGGCTTGTCTAGGCCTATTTCCATCTACCTTCTCTATTCACTTAGAGTCACCTACAATATCTTCTAATCTCATACCATTTCCTCAAACATGCCAACCAACATTTTTAAATTCCCTAACTCTTCCTTTTACCTATCTTCTACTTTTCCCCAAGTAGGACTACAAGGCCTAGTAAGCCTAATTCATGTTTTCAAGGCTTCTTATTTCCCTTGAGGCCTTCTTTGATGTAGATCCTAGGCCTAAAACCTCATTCTCTCTCATATCACTATGATAATGGACTTTAATCTCTAATCATCATCTTTTTATATAGGTTCTTAGCTTCCTTGACACCATTCCTCTCTTTTGACATCATTATGATCAATAACCTTCTCACTCTTCACCATTTTCTATAATCTTTCCTTATAGGATCCATACCATCTTCCCCATGGAAAAATATTAAATATACACTCTCCTTTCTTTATTCAACTTATCTCTCTTTGATTTAGGTACATAGGCTTGAAAGCTGAAAATAGTTTCTCATAGTTCTTGATCCCTAACTAAGCTTCATATGATTATTTAACTTCACATTCTAACCCCTTTCCATATCTATATAAAAATAATCTTGAGTTTCCAAAATAAATTCTTATATTTATTAAGAGTCACTACCATATATTTAAGGCTTCTAACATCATTTCATGACCTCCAATCTGTTCTAAAAATCTTAAGAACCCTTGATTTCCTCCCTTGACTGATCAAATGAAGTTCTTGTAAACTAACAATGATCATGCAACATGGTATGTCTAGATGATGTAAGATGAAACTAAAACATACTATATTCACAAGCAACCTTCTTAAGTGATGAAGCACCAATAATATTTTAACAATAATTTGACATTTTATCAAACACTTGAATGTATTCCAAGACATTCTTGTTTTCTTATTGCTTGACTTTGTTATGACTGAGTTTTATAAATTTTATTCAGAAAATATAAAATATTATTTACTTGATAATTAATAAATGTAAATTACTCTACAATCAAATTATATAATCATATAAGGCTCACTACATATCGATACTCTCCCAAGGCATTCCCTTTATCCATACATATCATTCTCATCTATAAGCATGTCCAAAATTTTTACAAAAAGTCAAAGTTTTCTCCATGTAAGATATTTTCTTACTCTTTCATTCACTCTATCTAGTCTCCTCAATATTTATATTCTCCTTTCCTCACAAATTTTTAACTCACTCACACACATTTATAACCTTAAAGAATGTTAAACATGCAACTACATAATATTTTTAGCCACTTCAAGTTTTGAGGGAAATTACATTATTTGATGCTCCTACATCACTATTTATCACTCTTGACTCCACTATCATGCTTATCATAATAATTTTAATCTCAAACAACTATTTTCACAATATTAGACCTACACTCTTCCACTTTATCCACTTGCTGCCCCTTGTTGGCTTCAAGGACTAGGCCTAACTAGACCTACAATTTATCACTTGCTCTTATGTCTCCTTGTATAGATCTCATTCCAATCTGACTCAACTATGCTCATAACCTTACACCTCTATCCCTTCAAGTTTCTCACCTTTCTTATTCTTAGGCTCTTATCCCTACAAGGACCAATTAGGCTTCCTAATATCCATGACTGATATACCTTGTCTTATTGGTCCAATGACCTTTGTAACACCTGAAACACCTCACTCACAACCTATTACAACTATTTTAAATGTCTTAATACCCTTATTTATCTCACCTAATAGATACACTCTCTTATATACCTATCCCACTAGGATTTTATGGTTCTTTGGGACTAATTTTTAGCCATATCTCCTCTCATAGACCTATCCCAACCTCCAAACCACCTTCATAACTTGAAAAACACATATTACCTCTACTCTAGATAACTTCATTCCCTTTGTATATATAGTATATTTATGTATCTCCTTTTGAATTTATGTGATGGTGAGTTATACTATTAAATATTATATGCTTGGATGTACCAAATTTAATGAGGTATTATATGGCTATAAAATCAAAACCAACACAACACCCATTAGATGATAACCCAATAAATGCTATAAAACATGACTATGGATATGTAAAAAATTCTTAAAGGACATCAATTTAATAATAAATTTAGTTGAGGATCCCATGAATGATGGTGTGTGCCTTATATAGGATGAAAACAAAATGGATGATAAGATAAGTGTGATATAAAATGAATTATGGTTTGATAGTTTGATAAGGACTGACTAAAGCAACATTCCAACCTAAAAAACATTAAAAACATGAAAAATAACATCACCACCACATTAGTGGTGGTAATTAATGTCTAATAATTCATTCTTGGCCTTTGATCATGCCCAATTAAGAGACAAAGCACCCATTCTAGCCTCAAGCAACATTGATAACAAATGTTGTCAAAATATAAGCCAAATTGGATATTTCTACCTCTAGGGACTCATGGATAAACAAAATCACATCCACCATATCATGGGTGGTGATTAATGTCTATTAATTCATTCTTGGCCTCTGATCATGCTTGGTTAGGATATAAAACCCCATTTTGATGTCAAGATGGCATTTCCCTATAAGGTAGAATTGTTGTTTTTTTGGAAAACTTTAGACACACATAAAATAGAAATCATAAGTCACATCCATAAATTTAAATAATTATCTTTTGTGTGTCTAAGTCCTTTATGTACACCCAAAATACCATGAATTGAAATGAAACAATGAATTCTTGGTAGAAGATTATGTGATCAGTCTTACAATGCAACTTTTATGTACTTAAGAGACATGGTATTTGCCTCCAATAGAAATTTCTACTTCTTGGGCCTATGATTATAAATATTTCACTTCCAACAACTATATATGTGAAAATTACATGAAATACTAACACATTCTTGGAATATATGGGTATACATAAATTTATAATAATTCTATCCTCAAGTAATATTGACAATAAATATTGTCAACATATGAGCCATATTGGAGATCTTTACCTCCAAGTACTCATGGATGAAAAACAACATTTTAATTAGGTTAGGATGTTAATTAATGTGTAATAACACATTATTGGCCTCATATCATGCCTTATTATGAAAAGGAGCACCCATTTTGGCCTCAAGCAATATTAACAACAAATGTTGTCAAAATATGAGCCAAGTTGGAGATATCTACATTTTGGGCCTCATGGTTGTAAAATATCATAATAAACACATTTATGGTGGTGATTAATGTATATTAGAACATTATTGGCCTCTAATCATGTGATTTAGGAGATGGAGCACCCATTCTAGCCTCGAGCAATATTGACAACAAATGTTGTCAACATGCGAGTGAAGTTGGAGATATCTACCTTCAAAGCATCATGGATAAAACTTATAATAGCCACAATTTCATAGGTGGATATTAATTAATAGGACCAAATTATTGGATTTGATCATTCCTGATTAAGAGACAAAGCACCCATTCTAGCCTTAAGCAACATTGACAATAAATGTTATGAACATGCAATCCAATTTGGAAATCTCTACCTCGGGGCCTCATGGATTAAAAATATCATTAACACAATGTCAAAGGTGGTTATTAACATATATTAATACATTATTAGCCTTTTATTATGCTTGGTTAGGAGATGAAGCACCCATTCTGGCCTCAAAACAATATTTCCCTATAAGGCAAATTAAATGTTTTAAAGCAAATTTTGGATAGGCATAAAATAGAAATCATAAATTGTATCCATGAAACAAAAGAATTGTCATGTTCATGTCTTAGTCCTATATTTGCACCCAAAATAACATGAATCTAAAATAATCTTTGATTTTTTGGTAAAATATTTTGTGATTAGTCTTACAATTCAACTTTTATGTACTTAAGAGATAGGGTATTTGACTCAAATGGACATTTTTTATTTATAAACCATTGATTATAAATATGTCACTTTAAAAACATTTATATTAAAAAATTACATGAATTACCACCACCATGGGCTTGAAATCCACATGGATACATAATTTTATAACAATTATGGCCTTGTGCAACATTGACAACAAATGTTGTCAACATGTGAGCTTAGTTGGATATTGCTACCTCTAGGGCCTTGTGACTTAAAAATAATATTTAATCCACATAGATGATGGCCATTAAAATTTAAGACTACATTATTGGCCTTCAATCATGCCCAATTAGGAGATAAAGCACCCATTTTAGCCTCAAACAATATTGACAACAAATGTTGTCAACATATAGTTCAAGTTGGATATATCTACCTCCAGGGCCTCATGGCTTCAAAATATCATTACCTTCATGTCAAGGGTGGTGATTAACTTCTAGGATTGAACTCTTGGCCTCTGATCACACCTGATTAGTACATAGAGTCCCTATTTTGGCCTTAAGTAACATTGACAATAAATGTTGTCAACATGGGAACTAAGTTAGAGATCTCTACCTCTAGGGCCTTGTGTCTAAAAAATAACATCTCCATCATATCAGGGGTGGAGATTAACATCTAGGACCACATTATTATCCTCTAAACATAATTGGTTAGGAGATGGAGCACCAATTCTTGCCTCAAATAACATCAACAATAAATGTTATTAATCGACAATTGGACCTACAAGAACCAAAAGCCTCTCTTAGCTTCAAGAATATGGAATTCTCTACTAACAATGCCAACCAAGTGAAGGTCGAAGTTAATTTAGCACCACTAACCTACAAAATAGATGTTCTTATCTAGTTAAATTGAAATTTATATGTAAAACCTAAGAAATAAATAAATTTTGAAAAAAGTAAACACATTTGCATTTGAAAATTCAACATACCTTGGGGGTTTAATCTAAGGAACCACTAGGATCATCTCTATTCTTTATAGTATCAATAATTTATTCATGGTTAAATTCACAAAACTTCTATAGAGTCCTTTTTAATGGCCTACCCCAATATTTGTGGAGTTGAACATTTATTGCAAGAGCCATATTTGAATAGTGGAGTATCTTCATGTGTACTTAAAAGTCTTCAAACATCTATACATTATAATTTTTTAGAGGATAGTTTCATATCCAATTTATAGTAACTAAAACAAACCCAATGTGATATTGAATGTTTTCCCCATCTGTAACTAGATAATTTAATTTTTATGTTTCCTTTACATACTAGTATAAGTTGTAGTCTATCCCTTCATTATCCTCATCTATAATAACTACAATAAACATGCCTTGCATCAAAAAATAAAAAATGATTTAATAACATGATATGATGATAAAAATTTAGTACATGAAACACGTGTCAAATATAATATCCAACCTATTTTCACTAGATCAGACACATGGTGAAAGTCATTTGATGATGTCAGTGATGTAAGTTGTAATGCTAATAGAACTTGATAACTATCAATTGGAACTAGAGGCCTAAAACTCCATTAATCTACCCATTCTTATGACTCACACTCATTCTAAACAAAATCAATGCACGAATAACAAAATCATTTCATGTGACTTATATAAACCATCCAAGAACCTACGTTTGAGCTATGAGATGAGTGTAACTAACTCAATCGTATAACTATCATACAGTCTTGATATCTTGTAAATTGATAATCTTTCATGAGCCAAAAATATCTATGTATAATTAAATTTCATTGAGTATCATGGACCATATAGTCATTATACCATTCAACTATGTTCTTTTCATCTAACAAATCAACAATCTATTCAAACTTTAATTCCTCTCTTGCAAGTTTTTTTTAAACACATGATCATGCACCATCATTCTCCTATTTTTCATTACCTAATTTAGTGAAACTCCAAATATGTTGTACACCAATTCTCACATTCATCTTACTCAACTAGTAGAACATACATGTATTCTTGAATTATGATGTGTAGTTATCTGACCATATATAATATTGATTGAAAGTAATGTTTCTTTCACTCAACATTCCATAAAAAACTAAAAAAAACTTGAAAATACTCTTAAGAATGTTCCTGATTATTGATGACATAAAATTGTTACTCTCTTAATATTTTGTTATCATTCTTTGTACTATCAAGTGAATGCATGAATGTTATATACACAAAAAGTGAAAACTGTACCAAATTACAATATTGTGACTAAACCTCTCTTTGTGGTTGTAACATGTAATTATATGCAAATTCAACTAATGAAACAATAGTACCAATTGGTAATGTTTCCTTAATTAACTTGAATTATTTTTCTATCCATTGAGCTCTGTGTGTGTGCCTTGCATACTCATATATAATTTCATCCCTGAATTTATCCATAAATTTGGAAACCGATATTTATTATGTAACAAGATCATACCTTTTATATTCCTTTCCATATTTAATTTAATATACCACATATTTATATTTACTAAAACCAACCAATTCTTGTCCAATTCCATGTGTACTCTCCTCATGGATACAAGATTTCAATTTTGGTAATGCACCACAAATGTTGTAACCTCCATCTAAACATGCACTATTAGAAAATAATTGATCATCTGGTCTTTCAAGAAAAACTATTGTAATGAATTATCTTGCTGATATTTGTGGGTCATTGACTCCACACTCATAAAAATGTTGTTAGTATGTAAAGTATAATGAACATGAAAAAAAAACACCATAATTCATACAAAATTCAACATATTGTCGACAAAAAAAAGTAATGCATGTGTGATTGATTTTCACATAGAAGGGTTTGGCCATTTCAAAATGCCTTTGATTAATATAAATCTCTAGATATTTATCAAAAAATTTAGAGTATGATTGTGTTTGAGTCATATCTAAAAAATGTTTAAGATGTGGTTCATGATTACGAGAACCAACTCTTCTTTTCACTACATCTCTAATATTAGGTGATACCCTTGTGTTATCTTTCCAAAATTATAAAATTAAATATTTTAGGGCATCAATTATAGTCTTATATTTCCATGGGTCTCTAATAGAGAAATCCTACAAGTCATTGTTACCATAAACATCAAGTCTTTTATGTCTCTCAATTGCTTTCATTAGTAATTTTATATTTATGTCCAAAGCTTGACTTATTTTTATAATCAATCATTTATTCTTTGTTTTACCACTTACCAAAGAAGATTTAATAACACATCGGGTAACATTATCATCTTTGGTGCATTTCTTCACACCTAATTTATGGTATGCATTATGAAAATTTCAATAATTGCCATTTTTATGCCATCCATATCAGATGTTCTTAGTCTTAGGGTGTTTATTACATGTCTCATCTTAAATACTTTAATCAATGTAACAAACAATTTGCATCTTTGAGTTTCATTTAAATCTTCAAAGTGTCACTCCAAAATTATTTTAGCTTTTCTTCTCATTTGGTGTTTAGACATTTTTTAGGCATTGGTTTCAAAATGGATTCATCAATTTAAATTAAATACATTGGTTTTCTTATACAAATCCTAGGAGGTGTTCTTAATGGTATATTTGATTGATTTGGTGTTTCCATATTATTTCCTTGATTAGTAGGTTTTTAATTCAATAATGTTCTCATATTCTTTTCTTCATGATAAATTTATCAAATAAGTGTTTCCATATTGATTTCATCATTAGTAGTTTCTCCAATGTGTGTTTCCATGTAATTCACATCATTATGTATATTATCATCATCATCAAACTTAAAAATAGTAAAATTTTAATGTGGACTTGCATTATAATTGGGTATACTATCAACATTTATAATTGGACCTTAAAAATTTAGTATAGTATCATTATTCATTTCATCATTAATTGTGAAAATAAATTCATTAGGGATAGTAGACTTATTGCATTAAGTTTTTTCATTCACTTCTTTTTTTTCTCTAGCCACTTCTAATTCATTTGATATTTTATGCTTCGACTTCTTCCTACTGCTATGAAATCTATCACCTATCATTGCACAAAGTTTTAAACTATTGAGGGTGGGGATAACAATCCAATTATTATAAAATAGACATACTTCATGTGAAGTACCATGTGGGGACAAGAACCTAATTATTCCAAAATAATTAAGAATAGTCTTATGTACTCTTTAGTCAACCATGTGACCAGATAATGATTTATGCTTTTGAGGTGTGGAAAAAATTCTAATAATTTTTAATAAATCTCAATAGAGTAGGGGACCTATAACATATAATATGTAATAAATCAAGGGACATTACTCTCAAAGTAAAACAAAGTGATTGTTGGTATTTTCTTTTTTTTACTACTAATGCAAGAACTATGCACATGGTAATTCTATATACATGCTAATACCTTGTACATGTTAATACTACAAACATGGTGTTTAGTGTATACAAAATATACCTTAAACACCTAACACTATACCCTATGACCTATAACCTATAGGTCTTATACCCTAAACCTTAACCCTTAAACCCTATACCCTAAACCTTAAATCCTAATCCCTAAATCATAATCCTTATAAACCTTAAGTTATATTAACAATAAGCTATTAAAGCCCTAAAACAATCATTGGAGTAAGTCAATTAACATAATTGAGACTCAAAATTATAAACCCTAAACCTCAAACCCTAATATGTAAACCATAAACCCTAAACCTTATACCCTAAATTGTAAACCCTAAAACTTATTTACCATATAACATAAACCATATACCTTAAACTCTAATCCTAAATCCTAATACCTATGGACCCTAAACCTTAAATGGTAAACTCTTCAAGATCTAAACCAATCATTTAATCCCTACTTAACATCATTTAGACTAAGAATTTTGTTCTAAGGGCTCAATTTATCCCAAATCACACCATTAATTTCCTTGATTGACTAATTCACTCAATATGTGATGACATGGGGGATAATCAAAATGAAAAACACATTTTGTGCCCATCAATAATTTTAAACAACTCAAATTATCCTCAATTGCCTTCACAATTTAACCCTATACCCTAAATTGCAAATTGTAAGCCCTACAATCTAAGAAATTTAAGCCCTAAAATCTAAGAAGTTTAAACCATAATCCCTCAAAACCCTAAACCATAAATCATAAACTAGATTAGAACTCTAAAATAAATGATTTAGCCCTAGTTAATATCTTTTATAGTAATAATTTGGTTCAAAAAGATCAATTTAGCCTAAATCACATCACTCATTGACTCGATTGACTAATTAAATTAATATATGGTGACCTAGGGGGCCAAATTATCCTAAACTCACATTATATAGTCACAAATAGGTTTAAAGAGGTTAAATTGGACCCAATTACCTTTATAATTAGACTTAGTATGCACCATAAAACATAAACCCTATGCCCAAAAACACATTATGGTCACAAATAAGTTAAATAAACTCAAATTATCATCAATAACCTTTATGATTGGACTCTAAACCCTAAACCATATCTCACATATACCTAAAGCTCTAATCCCTAAACCCTAAACCCTATGTCACATATACCTAGAAATCTAATCCCTAAACCCTAAATTTTAAAACCTAAAAAAAATTATTTATCCATGTGATTAACATCTTTTATATTAAAAATTAGGCTCATAGGGCTGAATTTGACCTAAATCACATCATTAATTACCCCAATTGACTAATTTACTCAATTTGTGGTGACCTAGGGGCCAATTAAGCCCAAAATAACATTTTGTAGTCATAAATATGTTTAAGGAGTTTAAATTGGCCCCAATTACCTTGTATATTATACCTTATTCACCTTAAAGCATTAACCATATGCCAAAAAACACATTGTGGTCATAAATAAGTTCAATCAACTCAAATTGTCCTCAATTACCTTCATAAGTGGATCATAAACTCTAAACCCTATGTTGTATATCCCTTAAACCATAAGACCTAAACCCTAAATTGTAAACATTAAAAAACAAATTATTTATCCTTAATTAACATCTTTTATAATTATAATTAGGTTCACAAGGCTCAACTTGAACCAAATCACATCATTCATTGCCCTAATTGACTAATTCACTCAATATGTTGTGACCTTGGGGCCAATTGATCCCAAAATCATATTTTTTAGTCAAAAATAAGTTAAAAGATCTCAACTTGGCCCAAAATACCTTTGTGATTAGACTTAATGCATCCTAAAACATAAACCCTATGCCCAAACACATATTGTGTTCATAAATCTAGTTTAATCAACTCAAACTATCCTCAATTGTCTTCATTATTAGACTCTAAACCCTAAACCCTATCTCATATTATCCTCAATTACCATTATGGTAATTATGTGTACATGGTAATTATATGTACATGATATTTCCATGTACATTGTTCATTAGCTTGACATTTTGAATATATTCCTTAATGCTAAAAAACGGCTTGGATTCCTAAGCCTCAAGCATGGACCTACAACACACATAGTTCAATGCTTATTTAATACCAATAATAAAAAATTCAATTTCACCCATGATACACTATCCATTTTAGCAAATTTATCCTTGAAAATAGTACTAAAACATCAACTAAGTCTCTTCTTTTTATTTATATGATTTTTTAAATTTTTGATTATTTAAAGCTTGTGATTTAAATATTTATTAACTATGTTTTTGTAGCACTATATGCTATGAATATTCATTTTCATATTTTTTATGTATCTTTTAATTTATTGATCCAAACTGGGAAAATAACATAAGGTTGCAAACTAGACCTAATTCTATACACATTACAAAAATAAAAATCTATTTTTTTTATAATTTTTGAGGTAGTTAGGGGGAACACGATCGGCTATACATTTTTATCACATTTTAAGGTATATTAACTTGTGAAACTAGTAAAAACAAAATATTAATAGTTAATTTTAAAAATATAGGTTGTCAAATAGATGATCTTACCTAGATTTCTACCAAGGGCTTTAAATAAAAAACAAAAATTGGTGGCATGCATCGACAACTACCTAGTATGATTTTTATAAAAAAATAATACCACTTCTTGGATTTTTTAATGTTTGACCTAGTTATAATTAACCATTTTTAAAAAAAATAGTAGTTTAGAAACTACACTCAAAATTATACAATTCATCTTCCTATAACATCTTCAAATTATGAGTGTATATATCTCAAATAATCCATACAGGTCAAGGTTTCATGCTTTTCAAGAAAAACATGTCCACTTAAAACCCCCTTTTGTCCCCCCAATTCCTTGTACTTACCCACTTATTCCAAAAAAATGATCCTAATGAACCAAAATTTAATAAATTCAAAGTTTTCGTAGTCTAATGTTGTGATGGTTAAATATCTTCACTATTTCCAACTGCATTTGTTCTTCTTCCATAACTTGAAGATGAGTCCAATCCAAAACATGCGAAGGACTAGGTACATACTTTATTAGTAAAGCAATGTGGAAAACATCATGAATTATAGATAGAGGAGGAAGAACTAGGCAATAGTTAACGAGCCTGATTTTTTCCAAAATCTTAAAGGGTCCATCAAATCAAGGAGATAATTTGGAGTATTTTTCAAATTTTATTGAAATTTTTAATGGTCTAACATGTAGAAAAACTTTATCACCTACTTCAAATTCTCATGGTTACCTCTTTAAATTTGCATAATTTTTTTTTGTTAGAGTTAGTTTTCAAATTTTACCTTATTCTTTCCATTAGTCTATCATACTCTTAAAAAACATTAGGACTAATAATCACTCCATTCCTGAGCTTGTCCCAACAAAGTGGACTTATAAATTTACACTGATATAGAGCTTTGAATGGAGCCATTTTAAACATAAAATGATATGATAATTTAATCAAATTCAACTAAGTGTAAATAATCTTCTCATTTACCTTCTTGATCTATAACGTACATTCTTAACATGTCTTCCATAATCTGAATAAGTCTTTGAGTTTGACCATTTGTTTTTAGGTGGTAAGAAAAACTAAAATTCAGCTTTGTTCCAAAAACAATAGTCAAGGTTTTCCAAATTATTAAGGTAAATAATTTATATCTATAAGAGATAATAACTTCTAGCATGCCATGCATGCGTATTATTTATTTCAAAAATTGTTTAGAAAACATATATACATCATCGATTCGGTTTATAGCAATGAAATGCCCAACTTTGGTAAATTTATCTATTAAAACTAGAATAGTATCATGTTTTCTTTGTTATTTTAGAAAACTAGATATCAAATCAAGATAAATAACAAACTAATTACCCTATGGAACATCATGATGATATATATATCCTCTTGATTGGAAATGTTAAGATTTTACACCCTAACATTCCAAGCATTTAGCCATAAAGTTAATAATTTCATGTTTTAGACCAAGACAATATTATAGTCTTTTCAAATCATGTGTCACTTTTTTAACACCAGGATGAACAAATTAAGATGTTTTATGTATCTATTTTATCAAAATAGTTTACAAATCACTTGATTTATGCACATATATTCTATTGTTTTCTTAACTAGGCCATCATAATCAATAGGCTTGTCAACCAAACATGTACTTACCTTTTAGAATAATTCATTAGAATGTTGTTGTTATAAAATTTTAGTTACAAAATTGTTATGCAAAATAAAAAGGGAAATAATATATGTGTCAATAGAGTGCATCAAAAACATGATTCTCCTTGCCCTTCACAAATGAAATTTTCATGTCAATATTGATCAAGAATTCCATCCATCTAAGCTAGCATGCATTCAAATCATCTTGGGTGAAAATAAGTATTCTAGGTTGTGATGATCAGACTAAACATTAAAATGTTTTCCTAATAGAAAATGTTTTCTTTACTTAAGTTTATGAATAATAGCATTAAGTCCAAGGTCATGAGTAGTATAATTTTTCTCATATTCCTTAAGTTTTTGAGACTCATATGCCACCTCCTTACCACCTTGTGTCAACACACCACCTAAGACTTATTTTGATGCATCAACTTAGATATTAAAATTTCCATTTGGATCTAGTACAAGTGATGTTGTTAATATATATTTAAGATTATGAAAACCTTTTTCACATTTTGAAGTCCAAATCAAATTCTTACCCATGCATTATAAGGAAGTTATTGAATTAGTTAAACTATAAAATGTTTCCATAAATATCCTATAATAACCAGCTAATCTAATAAAATTATGTACTTCATGTATGTGCTTAGGAGAAAATCGCTATTAGATAACCTTAATATTAGATGGATCCACAATAATGCCACCCTTACAAATTATGTGGCCTAAATAATGAATCTTTATTTGATGAAATGCACATATAGACAACTTTCCAAAAACATTATGCTAGTTTAACATTTTTGGAACTAAGCACAAGTGTTGTGAATATTTAGCTACATTATTAGAATAGATCAATGTGTCATAAAAAATACTACCATAAACTTATCTGGAAAATATATGAATAAATTATTCATTAATTTTATAAACATAGTAAGTTAAACCAAAGAGAATTATTATAAACTCATAATTTTGATACCGAGTTTGAAATGAAGTCTTATGAATGTTCATCTTCCTTGATTCTCTATTGATGATAGCTTGATCTCAAGTCTATATTAGAAAAGATAGATGCATCCTTCATTTGATCAAAAAAATATATATTCAGGGTAAAGGATAAATATTATTAATAGTAACCTTATTGAAAATTCCATAGTCAACACATAACCATAAGGTTCCATCTTTATTTTTCATAAAAAGTACATGTGCACCCTAGGGAGACATATTAGGTCTAATGCTAAAATTTTGTATCAACTCTTATAGTTGAATCTTAATTTATTGAAAATCGGTAATTTTCATGTGTTAGGGAGCTTTTGATGATGAAATTTCCACTAGCATGATATCAATAAAAAAATAAAAATCCCTCTTGGGAAGTATTCAAATCAATTTATATAGAAATGCATCATAAAATTCCTTAAAAAATAGAAGTTCTTGATAACCAGCTTCACTTTCAAGTGTAGTTTTATACATATGAACAACATATAGTTTGTAGCCCTTTCATAAAACCTTCTTCAATTATAAATCTAATAGAATTTTATGTGTTTTAAACTTTGTAAAACCTTGAATTTATACTACAACATGTTATACTTTTTTTTATTAAAGTCTAAAATGACCTTATGCTACTACAACTAGTCCATTCCTAGAATCAGATCATAAGATCTAATCGGGGTTAAAAATAGGTTAGGTTTGGTATAAAAACTCCCTAAGTTTAGTACTATTTTATTAATACATTTTGATAATGGTAACCTCTTTCATGTATTAAATTTAGCATCACAACCTTCTCTTAAAGTATCAAGACTTAGTTTATAGTTATAAACAATTTTAGGAGAAATAAAAGTATCTGTGACATCTGAATCAACTAGAATAAAAAATAAAAAATCATTTAATTTACATTTACTATCTATATGTGAGGTTTGGTACTCTACATTCCTTTTGTCCACAACCACATAAACCCTATGGTTGGTTAATTGACCTAGATTTAACTTTGGACAACCCTTATGGTAATGATTATTATAATATTCCTAACAAACTATAGTCCTTTGAAATGTTATAAGAATGGTGTTTACCCCTCTGGCATGTATCTTTTTATTTCCTTTGTTTTGGAGTTTCTTAAAAAATCTAGTTTTGAAAGATTTTTTATTCTTAAAAGACTTATTATGCCCTTAAAATTTATTGAAACCATTAGTACTAGTAGTAAATCTATGACTTTTTTAATTTCTTAATGTTATTGAGTGCTGGGTATAAGATTTTTATTTTAGACTATTGTCTGTTCTATTTAAAATATTGTCTCACATTTTGATGATATTTTAGAAGTTTCTTAAAAAATCTAGTTTTGAAAGACTTTTTATTCTTAAAAGTCTTATTATGCCCCTAAAATTCATTGAAACCAATGGTATTCCTAATAAACCTATGATATTTTTTTGATTTATTAACATTCTTGGGTGATGGGGATAAAGTTTTTCTTTTAGACTATTGTCTATTTTGTTTAAATATTGTATCACCTTTTGATAAATTTTATCTTTCTCTTTTGTCCTTTGTGTACATTTAATGGGAAGAATAAAAATCTTAGGGTTGGACATGTTGACATCATGCATCAATGTTTACTTTAGTCCCCACTTAAACTTGGTCACTTTGGTTTCTTCATCATGCATGTAGTTCACATAATTCAAAAAGTGTGAAAAATTGTTTTCATACTTAGTTACTAACATACTTTTCTTCATTAACAGCTAAAAGTTAGTTATTTTCTATTCTTTCAAATTAGAATTGAGATATCTCTTCCTAAATTGCCTTTCGAAAGTATACCAGGTAAGAGTTATTAACTAGTATCCCTTTAAAGCATAAAGATGATTCCACGATAGAGATATAAATCCATCATATAATATGCATACACCCTTGATTTCATATTTTAGAGCATATTATACATATTAAATTACTTTTTCAAGTTAACCAACTACACATCAGTTATGTCACCTAATTCTTCATGTAAAAAGGTTGATGGGGAAATTTTTTTGAACTCCTTGATAATGGAGACTACCAAATTAAACATTAGGTCTTGTTTTTCTTTCTGACCCCCTTGTCTTTATTCTCTAAGGGATAATTATTTAGGAGGCATACCTTCTATTCTATCCAAACTACATTCTCAAGTGTCTATCTTTCTTTGTACGGCATTTAGAGCACTCAAAATTCCATTTAAAACTATATCTTAATTATTAGTTGGGTTTTTTATGTCATAATTATGTCCTTGAATAATACTACCCACATTATTTAAGGGGGTCTTCTTTTTTAGGAACATGTGCTCTATGATCTCTACCTCTATCTCTACTTGGGTTACCATAGTTGGGTTATTTTCTATCATTCAAAATCTTGTTATTAACATGTTGAGGTGAAACAAACAAATCATTAAATAATATTAATTAAAAATTCCCCTAAATTTCCCTACAGTAGTAGAACTATGCTCTGATACCAAAATGAAACAACCCTATTTTTTTAAACACTGAGATAAAGTAACTACAATGTAAGGATTCCAATGAGAACTACCACATAAACATAATGAGACCCATAACTGTGTTATAGCCAACACATGAACTAGATTAATATATTTATTATTAATGACACTATTATGAATCAATTATACACTTTATGTATCAATAGGGATGGGTTAGTGTAAAAATGATACACTCACACACTCCTCTCCCTACACTTCACATATGGCCTTCCCAATATGGTCATTATCAGCTTATAGTCTTACACAAATACCTATATAGACTATAAAGTAGTCTACATCTCATAGGGTAAATAAAAAAGAGTTTAGAAATAAATGCAAAAAAAAGTACAGATTCAATAGAAGAATCATCATACTAGGCTTGCTTAAGTGAGATCTATCAAATTTAAGATAACAACTAGAATCTATTTTGGGTGCTATTTCCAAAATCAATACAATCTAAATTCTTTATTGATTTATGATTCACTTATATTTTAGATCCAACGAATTCCATTTTATAATGCTCTCCTTATGATCATTGTTAAGAATCAATGTACTACATTCACATACCTTCAAAAGATATTGATATTAGATTTAGATTATATTTGAATGCTTACATTTATAATTTAGAGGAGTCTTCATAAGTTCCATAATGATAGATTTTACCACATAGGTGGTCATTTCATCACTAAAATATTCAAATAATGTTCATACATGTTACAAACTAACCATTCCATAAGCCTTGGTCTAGAGATTAGATTTCTATTTCCAATATTATATGTCACTAGGTTAATATGATTTCAATACTAATAAACCATATACTTATAATATGAGATTCATTTTATCTTAATGTTTCAATAACCATGCTAAAGTTAATCATGTGTACATTCATAAAATTTGCCTCATCTAATCGTATATTTAGGATTAGTTACTGATTGCATCGATGTGAAGATAACCAAACATTTTGGATTTGTTTTAGTTACTTTAACAAATTAGGTAATTTTACACATGGTCCATTATGACCTTTAAACTTTCTTATTTCATCGTAGTTATTTACAATAGGTATGTTATTACCAATAATATTAATAATGATTCATGCTAAGAATTGAAAAATAACATACACAACCCAATTCTAATTTATTTTAATAGGATGTCTAGGTTGATATTTGGATTTAGTCTTAAGTACAAAAATCATAAAAAGTATCTATCATTGGAAACTGAGTTTAATTTGTATTAACAATATAAACATGTCACCTTAATTCAAGAAGAATCCTATATCAATCAATATCATTACATGCTTCTTCTTAATTTAATAATGAATATCAACCATAATTTGTTAAAACTAATATCCAAATATAACATAAGTCACCTAGTATTTGATAACAATCAATTTAGACATTAATAACCAACAAAACATGTTGGACTATTTAAATGATTCATCATTTATAAGGAATTAGCCACATTATACCAACTTAAAACTTATATAAAGTATGATAAGTTCCAATATTCTTCTTTAATAACTTTTACACCTTAATGTAAATTTCTTAAAGTACAACTATTAAAAATATTCTATTAATTACTTAAGATACAATCTTACACTTGTATAAGCATAATTACAACAAGCATCATCTAAAGTTGTTAACAATAAAATATGAACCTCTCTATAAAGTTTAATAGAAATAATAACATAACAAATAAAGTATGCATTCGATAATCATCTGACTATTATGCACATACTTCACACTAATAGAAGAGTATAATAATTTATTTTAATAACACAAATACACCTTAAAGTATATCTGAATATATAAAATAGAATTTAATAAAATTTCTTAAAGGTAATCATTTAATCATTAATTTATACATTAACTTATTAATTAAAGAAAAAACATAATTTTACATGTAAGCAAGGTAAAAGAATATTGATAAAATAAATGACAAATGAAGCATAAAATTACATTATTCTCAATAAAGTAACAAATACATATATCAAAACTAAATTATTTGAATTGCATGAAATTCTACAACAATTGTTCTCTCAACTATTCCTAAAAAATGTAACTTCAATCTCCCACTTTGTAGAGAATAAAACAAACCTATCCTTTGAATTCCAATTATCTAAACCATAATTTGTCCCTAGACCACACCATCTATTAGATGGATGTGTATCTAGGTATCATGGTAGGTGAAATAAAGGATAAGAGTAATAACAAATTTGAACTTCGCTAATCAACAACTCAAGTACAAAATTGTATAAATCAAGCTAAGTACTACTAAGATAAGTACAACCAAACTTATTTAAAATGTTATAGATCTATTTGAGCTTTTCTAAGTTTAACCTCATGGGTTTATTTAGGTAGTTACACATTTGAACATCATCCCTATACATGCATGTTGTAGCTATGAATAACATTTTACATAACAATAAGTGCCCTACTTTTGGAAGTTAAAAGTGAGAAGAAAGTTCAAGAACCAACAAAATAACCACATAAATAAATATTTTAGAAATAAGATCTTATAAATTAGACATTAATAGATAGGAAGAAAGAATGATTAATTTTACAACCAAGAACCTTGTATGAAAAAATGATTAATGGTCAAATACTAATGAAAGAATGATCATAAGATTAAATAAAATACACCCAGATTATATATCTCATTTTTTAATTAAAAATAATTATATAAACTTTATTAAAAAATTAAAACAAATTTCTAAGGTTTAAAATAATTATAAATACTCCAAAATCAACCAACAAGTGATAAAAAACGCTCATCATCAGATTCACAAAAGTTTCCAACAAGAATGATGATTAAAATATCAATGAAACACATGACTTCAATATAATTTTAAAATGATTAAGTCTAACCACCTCATTATTTTCTCAAGAAATTATTGTCAATAGGTTAACAACTTTATAGACTAGAATTGAGAGACTTAGGTTATGATTACACCAATAACCAAAACATAATAATGAGTAAATTTTCTTCCAAGAATATTATAGAAAATAAATTTTGCATTCTAATGGAAAAAACAAACCCTCAAATCATTATCATAGGGTAATATCCATAACCAAACAACAAACAATAACAATACCCAATAATTAAAATAAAACAACAATGCTCTCCTATTTTTCCATTGCTACATAACTAGGATAAAAATGATCATAAAATTGACAAAAATCAATAGGCTTATAAAATCCTACTCTGATTCCATTGAGGTTTTAAAAAAATTAAATAACATGATGAATCCTATTTTGTTTTACTTAGCTAAAACAAATAATTTCTAACCAATTAGGGAAAAACCCAAAAATAATACACCAAGATGCGCACTTACAATTTTAAAGAAAATAATAATAACTTATAATAAAATAAAGCTTACTTGATAGTATTGAATAATAATGCCATAAAAATGAATCCCCACTTCTTCTCCTTATTTTCCTCCTCCAAAAGACTAAGATCTATATGTTTTTCTATCTCACCTCCCAAAGGGAAAACTCCTCCAACAAACTACATAATAATCTCCAATTATGACCAATAAATAAAACCATTAATCTAAATAGTGGCTACCATGAATAAATCCAAGCCTTAATAGCTACTACTTTCACCTAACTCTCCATGGTGGCCATAAGCAAATTTTGGCACAATTTCCACTTCTAGGGTTTTAAAATAATGAGATTGACAAAATAAAAACCAAATGAACTAAAATGCCCAAAGAAGTCTCTCGATCCACCTCATCGAATTTAAGTCAATGATATAAACTATATTCTAATGCCACATCAAAATCAAAATAAATGCAAGTCCCATGGTCGTTTGAGGTCCTTTTTCAAAGTCCAAGATCTAGTCAAGTCTCAACTAAGACTAAGTTAAAACAACATCACACCAATAACACTAACTCACCATGTAACCAAATGACATAATCAAATCCATAAAAGATCAAGTCAGTTTAATTAGGCATTCAATGTTAGATAATGGTTAAAAATAAAAACTTGACCCCCAAAGGGTATAACATAATCAATTATAATATCAACAAAACCAAGGCAATCAAAACTACTCATCATGAAGTAGAAGATAATCACATCATGAAATGACATGTGATGGACACAAGATGACCATCAATAATTATAATAAGAAAATAAGTGAGAAAAACTAAAAGAACACTCACAAGTGATTAACCGATCATAGTAAACAAAATAGTGAAAGAGAAGCTCAAAAATATTTTTAAATCACATGACATTATTTATCATCCATACACCATGTTATAGTGATTGAGATTTATAAGAAACCTAGCTCAATGTACCTATCCCTACGGTCACAAAATAAGCCATCAATAATATCTGGGTAAGATAATAAAAATAAATGCACTAAATATTGTAACATAATCAATAATAATTCATCTTATACTGAATCAACTTAACAAAAATTATACAAGTATTAATAATCAAGTGTCACTACAAAAGTTCACAATACCAACAATAACTTAATGACAAAGTAATGCCTCAATAGACAAAACCATATATTATTTAGTTGAATCACATCATAACCCTTAATAGTATACCTTAATGTAGTAATGAATTAAAATAGTAAAAGCAAACAATAGCCATGAAATGGTCATTAACCGAGCTATAAAACAATACTATCAAAGAGTTTTAAATGTCAAGTATTTAGGGTCATGTCATTTATATCACTTGCACTTTACATAATGGAAGTAACATGTACATATTATAGTAGGTATGCAATTTTTATGAGTATGCATTATAATATGTATGTGCTTCAGATTTGGATATATGAATTTGAGTCTTAAACTTGTACATAGATAAATTTATATTTTTTCTAAAAATAAAAAATACTAATTTGGGGTTTGACAAAAACTATGAATTTAATCAATATATTTTCATGAAAATATGAGTATACCATTGATCACACTCTTATCTTTCCAAGTATATAATTTTTATACAAGTTTGACTACTCTAAGGTTTCCATCTATGTTGATTTATAAGTATGTATTTAATGCTCCTATATGATAAAAATATGCATGTCAATATTTATTTATGCATATTTAGTTTCATTCATTAAAGTGAAAAAATAAATTATATGGTTACAAACTAGGCCTAATAATATACACATTTTAAAAGACAAAAATTATTTTTATCTTTTTTGGAGGTAGCTAGAGTAGGGTGCACAATCAACTATCCATTTTTAATATCATTTGTAGGGTATATTTACATTTAAATTTAGTAGAAAATAAATACACACTAAATGTTTTTAAATATTAGTTAAAAACTAGTTGATTTTATCTAACTTTACACCAAATGGTTTTTAAAAATACTAAATGGCACTCAAAATGTGAGTGGGCACACAATCAGCTAGCTACTATGTTTTTATCAAAAAATGGACTTCACTTTGAATTTCAGACATTTGACCAACTTATACTTAACCATTTTCTTAAAAAATATATGATTTTATAAGCTAGAATCAGAATTATATAATTCATGTTTTCATATCATCTTCAAATTTTGAATTTAGTTTTCTTAAAAAAATCTATAGAAGTTAAGGTTTCTCATTTTTCAAGAAAATTATTCCCACTTAAGACACCCTTTTGGCCCACCAATTCCATGAAATTATGCAAATAGAAATTTTTTAATTTCTATTAAATAAATTTTTGGTAATAAATACATTGCATAAAATCACACTTATATACTCCAACATTATAGTGTTGAAATTAGGTCGCCAACGATGGATTTTCTTATTCCTAGACATTATATTACATTAATATTTATGTTTGTTTTTAATGTATGCATAAGGTTAAAGTGGCTCACTTCATGTGTTATTAATCCAATAAAATGGGGGCATAATAATATATCACATTTGTGTGTGTGTGTGTGTGAGCAATTTTATTACTGTATTGAATGCATAAACAAATCATATATTTATGAACATAAATATACTTTGCATGGAAATTATTTTATATGAAGAGAATTTTATTAGATTATTTTTGTGATAAATAAATGAGCCTTACATTCCATAATTGATTAATAGTTTGTATGAGATGTTAGATACTGTATATGATTATATTACACTACTCTTTGTATATGGCACATAT
>JARHVA010004328.1:1310000-1325000 GCA_037957365.1 Torreya grandis | reverse complement strand
TTGATTGTAATTGAGAGAGAGAAATCTTGAGGGAAAGAGATCTGGATAGAGATCTGTACATATGAGAGAGGTGTGGAAGAAAAGGGGTTTCTTCAATTGTAATTCCTTCTAGAAGAGTTTAATACAAGTTTTCAGGGTGGTTTCTTGTATCTCTTGTTCTTTGCTATTTTTTTATTCTAGTTACTTATCATTCTGGTTTAATTCCATGTTTAGTTGCTTTCATATAGTAATCAACTTTGTTGGTTGATCCCCAAAAAGTGGTATTAGAGATTGGTTGGTGATACCACAATAAGTGGTATCAAAGCTCAGGTTGACTAATAGGTGTATCAGATCTGGTTAGTGTTTGTTGATTACAAGTCACTCACAGGGGTTTCTATTTGAGTGGGAGAAGCAATGGCAGAAGAAAGTAAACTGAGAATGGAGAAGTTTAATTGCAAGAATTACCAATTATGGAGAATGTAGATAGAAGATTATCTGTATCAGAAAGATCTATACTTACCATTAGGTGGGATTGCAAAGAAGCCCACAGACATGGAAGATGAACAATGGGAAGTTCTTGATAGCAAGGCTCTTGGATCTATAAGATTGAGTTTGACATCTACTGTGATATCTAATTTATCACAAGAAAAGTCAACGATAGAGTTAATGACTACTTTAGCAAATTTATATGAAAAACCCTCAACTTCAAATAAGGTATATCTTATGAAATAGTTATTTAATTTGCAAATGCAGGAAGGTGGATCTGTATCTAATCATCTAAATGATTTCCATGGAATTGTAAATCAATCAAATTTAGTCAAAATAGTGTTTGATGATGAAATTAAATCTCTATTAATCTTATGATCTTTACCTGAAAGATGGCATAGCTTGGTAATGGCAGTTAGTAATACTGCGTCTGCTTCAAATATTTTAAAAGTAGATGATGTTGTTAGTGTAATCTTGAATGAAGAAATTCACAAGAAAAGCATAGAGGAAACATCAGGAAATGCTTTAAGTTTTGAGAGTAGGGGAAGGCAAAAAGAGAAGGGCAAGCATAGGAGATCAAGGTCTAAGTCAAAGATGAGAGGTAGATCCAAATCCAGAAATGGCAGGAAGATAACCTACTGGAATTGTGGAAAGATAGGGCATATAAGCAAAGATTGCTGGTCAAAACCTAAAGAAGGCAATCAGCATGAAGGTAAAGAAGAAGCAAAAGTTGTAGGTATTGTTACACAAGATGCTCTTATATTCTCTTTGCATAATAATATAGAATCTTGGGTTTTAGATTCTGGTGCCTCTTTTCATGCAACCCCAAATAGAGAATATTTCAGTGACTATGTCCATGGAGATTTTGGAATAGTTTATTTAGGGGATGATGAGCATTGTAAAATTGTTGGCAAAGGAAAAGTGCAACTAAAAATGCAGAATGACAACACATGGGTGTTGAGAGATGTCATGCATGTACCCAGCTTGAAGAGGAATCTAATTTCTATAGGAATGTTAGGGGATGAGGGTTGTACAGTAACTCTCACAGCTAAATCTTGGAAGGTTACCAAGGGTGCACTTGTATTAGCCAGAGGTAAGAGAGTAGGTACTCTCTATTTATGTAATTGTATTACTGATAATTGTCCTTCTGTATTATCTACTTCAGATGTAGATGTAAAGTTGTGGCACCAGAGGCTTGGCCACATGAGTGAGAAGGAAATGACAATTCTTAAGTCAAAAGGTAAGCTTTCAGATTTGAAAAGCATATATCTAGATTTTTGTGAGCACTGTATTTTTGGAAAATAGAAGAGAGTGAGTTTTCTCAAGACTGGGTCAACAAAGAAGAAGCATAAATTGGAGCTTGTTCACACAGATGTGTGGGGACCAGCTCAGGTTTCTTTTATTGGAGGATCACAGTACTATTTTTGTTTCATAGATGATGCTACAAGAAAGGTATGGGTCTATTGTATAAATTTTTTTTGATGTTTTTGACATTTTTAAGATTTGGAAAGCTATGGTTGAGAATGAAATAGGTAGGTGATTGAAGTGCCTTAGATCTGACAATGGTGGTGAGTTCTGTAGCTATAAGTACAACTGGTATTGTTATATGCATGGAATACATAGGCAAATGATGGTTTCAAGGACACCTCAGCAAAATAGAGCTACTAAAAGGATGAACAGAACAATAATGGAGCGTGCACGATGTATGAGATTGCATGCTGGTTTGCCCTTAGAGTTTTGGACATAAGCTGTGGATACTACAGTTTACCTGATTAACAGAGGACCCTCTACAGCTCTAGATGGTGGAATTCTAGAAGAGGCTTGGATAGGTAAAAAGGTATATCTCTCATTTCTCAAAGTTTTTGGTTGTGAAGCTTTTGTGCACATTGATAAGGAAAATAGAAAGAAGCTGGATGCTAAGTCTATGAGGTGCACATTTATTGGTTATGGCTCTAAAGATTTTGGATTCAGGTTTTGGAATCTAGGAACTAACAAGATAATTAGGAGCCATGTTATTGTTTTCAATGAGAAAGTGATGTATAGTGATCAGCTCAAAAAGTTGAAGAATTCTGAGCAGGGCCATGGAGATTTGGATGAGGTGATGGTCCAAAATGAGCTCACAGGAAAATATAATCATAGACAGAAAAACACAGAGATCGACATCAGTCAAGAAGGAACCGATGTTAGCAATACAAGAATTGATGTCGGTCAGATAGTGATCGACATCAGTCAGGAAGGAACTGAGGTCGATCATGTAAAACTGATGTCGGTTAGTTACAGGCCTGGAGGTGACCGAGGTCGATCACTGTCAGAGAATTTGGGTAGAAAGCGTGTTGTGAATGAGTCTCAGACACCCATCATGAGGTCAAAAAGGGTAAGTAAACCTCCAATTTGATATTCCCCTTCATTATTCTATTTATTGCTCACTGATGGTGGAGAATCAAAGAGTTTTGATGAAGCAATATAGGTGGAATCCAAGAATCAGTGGGAGCTAGGCATGAATGAGGAGATTGATTCCTTGAAATAGAACCAAACATGGGATTTGGTTGAGTTGCTAGCAGGAAAGAGAACACTGAAGAACAGATGGATCTACAGATTGAAGGAAGGTGAAAATGGACAAATGAGATATAAGGCCAGGTTGGTAGTGAAAGGATTTGCATAGAAACTAGGTATTGATTTCGGTATGATTTTTTTTCCTGTAGTAAAAATGACTTCTATATGGATTGTATTGTCTTTAGTTGTTATTGAGGATTTGCATCTTGAGCAGCTTGATGTTAAGACAACATTTCTTCATGGAGATTTAGATGAAGAAATATATATGGATCCACTAGAAGGATTTGAGGTCAAAGGTAAGGAGAAGCTAGTGTGCAGATTGAAGAAAAGCTTGTATGGCCTCAAGCAAGCTCCAAGACAATGGTATTTGAGATTTGATAGATTTATGACTGAGCATGGCTATAGTAGATGTCAATCTAACCATTATGTGTATTTTAAGAGATTGGATAATGGTAGGTATATTATTTTGTTGTTGTATGTAGATGATATGCTGGTTACAGGATCACACATGCAGGATATCTCTTAGCTTAAGGTGAAATTAGCTCACACATTTGCCATGAAGGATTTGGGAGTAGGAAATAAAATCCTTGGCATGAGTATTAAGAGAGACAAAAAATCATAGGTTGATTTTGTCTCAAGAGGATTATGTGAACAAGGTGTTAAAATGGTTCAATATGCAGGATGTAAAACTGGTAAGCACACCTATGGCTGGAAATTTCAAGTTGAGTAAAGAACAGTGTCCTAATTCACATGATGAGGTAGATTACATGAGTAGAGTTCCATATGCTTTCGTATTTGGGAGCTTAATGTATGCAATGGTAGGTACTAGACCAGATATTGCCCAATCAGTGGGAGTTGTCAGTAAGTATATGGCCAATCCAGGGAAGGAACACTGGAAAGCAGATCAATGGATCCTTAGATATCTAAGAGGGACCAGCAGTAGGCATTTGTGCTATGGTGGGTCAAACACTTCTCTACATGGTTATGTAGATTCAGATGTGGTAGGTGATTTGGATGGCAAGAGGAGCACCATAGGATATGTTTTCACTATTGGTGGAATGGTAGTTAGCTAGATTTCAAAGTTGTAGAAGGTTGTTACCTTGTCAACTATAGAAGCAAAATATATTACAGTCATAGAGGCTAGCAAAGAGATGATATGGATGACACAGTTCATGGAAGAGCTAGGAAAGGAGTAAGAGAGTTGCAGATTATACAGTGATAGTCAGAGTGCAATTCATTTGGCTAAGAATTCAGCCTTTCATTCAAGAACCAAACATATATAGCTTAGGTACCACTTCATTAGATAGGTATTGGAGGATGGTGAGTTGAAGCTGGAAAAGATCCATATAGATAAGAACCCTGATGATATGTTAACCAAGCTGGTAACAAAGGAGAAGTTGAATCTTGATTCAACTTTTGTTGGTCTTCATGATTGAGTTTCAAGATGGAGAAGCTAGAAGATGTTGCTATACAGGTACTGGTGCAGCTGTTTATCTCCAAGTGGGATATTGTTGAGGTGTGGAGCTAAAAGCTTCACAAATGAGCGAGTGCAGAAGTTGCTGAAACTACATAGTCACTGGCGTCAATTAGGAGTGACTGACGTCGGTAAGGAGTTGACTGGGAGATGCCAGTGTCGGTTACAGATTGGCTGACATCGATCATGTGCAGACAGGTAGGGACCAATGTCAGTCACCTGTGCATCCAGAATCTATTTTCATGGATAGAACAGAATGTTTGCATGATAGGATTAAGTGTTAGTCTTAAGTCTGCATCTCTATCTTTAGTAGGATTATTTTAAGCCCTTGATTAGGAGGTGCATCTAATGGTTAAGAATGCATTGCTCATGATCCCTAATTATTTATAATACGGATAGATCTTCATAGTTTATTGTAGAAGTAGAATTGGTCAAGTATTGTACAGTACATGTATATGTGAATCAATCCAGGTTGTTGGAATTGATTGTAATTGAGAGAGAGAACTCTTGAGGGAAAGAGATCTGGATAGAGATCTATACATCTGAGAGAGGTGTGGAAGAAAATAGGTTTTTTCAATTGTAATTCCTTCTGGAAGAGTTTAATACAAGTTTTCAGAGTGGTTTCTTGTATCTCTTATTTTTTGATATTTTCTAATTCTAGTTACTTATCATTCTGGTTTAATTCCATGTTTAGTTGCTTTCATATAGTAATCAACTTTGTTGGTTGATCCCCAACATAGAATATGTTCAAGATCCCTTTGTCATCTTGAGTGATTATACATGGATAATGATATATGTCTCTTTCAAGAATGTCTCATAGTGAAGAACAAACTCAAAATCCCTTGTTTTAGTGCTTTTAAGAGCTATTAATTATGCATGCATCTCCTTTTGAGGGTTGCATTACAATCAAGGAGTTATACACATGTTTAAGGAAATGAATATGTTTTAACAACACAACTTGGTATCCATAATATTGAAGTATGCTCAAATTTTCATGAAACTTGAGATGTTTGAGAGAAATAAGGAGGGTGAGTAAAGAACAAGTCAAGTTGCATGGAATACAAGTCAAACACCCTAATAAACTTTAGTTAACTCTAGTAGTTTTGTTGTAAAAGAGATCAACTCTAACTCTTCCTCTGGTCTCCTCTAGGCCATTCTAATTCATATTTTCTCCTCATTTTTTATATTTATTTAGGCTTTTATGCCTTATTTTAGGATCCATCACCTAGGTATGAGAAAAATATACTAGGTTTTATACTTGATAGACCTCTTGGATTAATAAATAAAATGTTTTAGCTTTTTCATTATTGGATTATAGTGTGTTTATGATTATATAGATGAGTATAAGTGGTATACATCTTCCCTTAGGATGTCCTTGTCACACCTATATGTTGATTAGCTATCTTATGTAGGTTGTATGAAGTGTCAAAGTTTGGTGATCATGTTTCGAGTGTAATATGGTTCAAAGTGCCTCAAGATAGGTCTCTCTCCCTTCACCTCCAAGTTCTAGTAATCCATTAAGACCTTCATATGAAATATTATTATTTAAGAGTTTTGAGATAAAGTTTTAGTCTATTTATGGTTCATTAGTGTTGTTGAAAATACAAGATTGAGAGGATCATTAAAGAATAGGTGCATCACAATCACCAATATAGGTCTTCCCTTTAAATTTATCTTTATAAATATTTTCACCCTCAAAGCAAAATAAGTTTAAGAAAAGTATTTAAATTTGATGCATCAGAGGAGAAAACCTCTTATTCTATATGTTTAGTCTAGTTATAGGCAACATGTAGACCAATCCAATGTTAGTCCAAGTTTGAAAGAGAATTGGAAAATCTGCTTCATAGGGTGTAACTTGGGTTGATATTATTTTTACCACACTTGATGGGACCAAATACAATCATTATATCTTCACAATAGCACCTAATAATCATCTTGAGCAATTTTAGTCCCTCATATGGAAATCATCTCTGAGGTAAGGAAGGTTTTTGTTTATAGTTCATTTATATTGCTGCATATGGGGTAGATTCATATAATTCATTTCATTATCTATAACCCTACAATCCATCCCCATCCCCATTCCATTATGATCCCTATCCTTCTCATCATGACCCCTATCATCCCTACATTCACCCATATCAACCTTATTATGAGCCTCAACAACCTTATATAGAACCTTATCAGTAGTATGATGGATCACGCCAAACTTATGATACCCCTTATAAACCTTGTTACTCTCAATATTATCCATATAAATTACAATATTAGCCTCCTTACCAAAATTGCTCTCCCCCTTTCCCTCCCCAACCACCCTTTCAAGACACACATAATTTTTATGATGAGTTAGAGGAGATTAATAGGATGAACCAAACCATTGCCAATGAAGTATTAGCCTTGAGACAAGAGCAATCATATAAAAAATATCAAGAGTCACTACCTCCTACTTCCCCATGCCACTATCAATGGATTACAATTCAATCTTAGCAGGAAGTTTTTCCAATCATACCACAAGTTGTAATACCTTAAATTTAGGAGGTTCCTACACCCATGTTTCCAACATGGAAATAATTTCAACAATCAAGTATACACCCAAATGTTGAAGTCAAGGGCAAACTTGAAATCATTTGGTCTCCATCCCTCCCTCCTTAGTATCGTAAAGCCTTTTCCTCATGGAAATCTATTCAAGGACAAATGTAGAATAAACAAGAAGTGATGCCTATCAAATTTGAGTATCCTAATGAACATTATGAAGCATCTATGGAAACACCTTTGGATTTGACTCACCTAATTGAGCATTTTTAAGAGTCCACCATGAAAATCCTTGAGAATGAGTCTCTCCTTTATGATATAAATGAATAAGATTTATTTTGAGTGATAGAAAATGAGAATAAATTAGATGAACGAGAAGAAGAAATCACCATTAGGACACCCCTTGGGAAGGATTGGCATGATTCAATCTTTAATGATGGAGAAGAGGATGAGTTGTAAGAAGTTATTTGCATGCAATATGAGACACAAGATTAAGATGTTTTAGTTGAAAAAGAAGAAGATGGTTCCCATGAAATCCTTAGTCACATGGTACCTACCCTCAATCATGACATTCCACAAGAACTTGCAGTAGTTACAATAGAAAAGTGTAGGATAACCAATGAAGATGAGGAAAAATTTAACTTTGAGAGCATGCTAAATCATCAAGTTGACATTGAAGATGAAAAAAATTCAAATGACAAATCATAGATAACAAAGGATGATTTGCATCCTCATGATCATGATCAAGAAAGTGATATTTTAAACCTTGATATGATTTCTTCTACATCTTCTACTATTCAACTTGAATAAATTCCGATCAATTAATCCATGTTACTCTTTACTTTAAGGTGATTCTTTTTAGGTTGAGAGAAGCGGTCCCATCAAGAAAGAAGGAGTCAGCTCTCCAAACAAACTAATCCTAAAATTTGTCTTATTTGAGATATTCAAGCAAGGTTATCAACTCCTCACTCAATATTTAGTTGTTTCTTCACTCTTGGAAGGTGGAAATTAAATCAAATGGCCTTGATAAGTCATGAAACTAGATAAACCTCTCTTAGAAACCAACCTTGCAACCATAACACAAGTGACACTTTAAGCTATCCAACAAGACCATCAAAAAATTAGAACTAAGGAAGAATTGATATTATTGATGCAATAAAAATGGATATGGAAGGATTATGATTGGGTGTTGGAATCACATGTATAATCCATGCACTTAAAAGTGGAACTAGAAGGCCTAATTGCTTCCCTAAGAGGACATGAATGTGCTAATGCTCTTAGCTGTAAGAAGGAGCTATCAAGATGTGGTAATCAAACTTCATGGTGCCATAGTGGTAAATCAAGTTTTCCATTTGACCCTAGAGGAAATAATATGACTTCAAGTTAGTGGTTTTAGTTTGTTGTTTTTATTCAATAAGTGGTTAACACAAGTAGTAGTATATTGGCTTATTATTTTAATGTCTTGTTTTGTTGGTTTCCTTAGGTTAGTTGTATTTCTTATATTAGTTGTGTTTTTTTATTGTTTCTATTGAGTCTTATTTTTTGAAGTCAAAAGAGGTGCCACAATGTACTAAATCTCTTTGGTAGTCCAAGATATTAATCAACAACACTATGTTGTCATGTTTAAGGACTATCATTATCATGAAAATTCTAAGGGTTCTCTTGACTAGCAGGCTAGCCAACCCATGTGAGTCACCAAAACTATTGTAAATTTTCCCTACCAAGGCCAAATGCCAACCCTTACAACTAAAAAAACTTTTTATGGCATCCACTTAAGCCTCTACATGGTGCTATCCTAAGTCATGATATCTCATATTTACTTCATTAAGTCATTTAACACTCTTAAAGGTGTCATTGAGTCTATTTGTGATCACCATATGTCTTAGTTATCCTTGGTCCTTAGGTGATGTGCTTGATCATCATAGTGTTCATTACCTATCATCTGAATGGATTAGGTCTCAATGTCTTGTCATTGTCATGTTTCTATTTCCATTGGTGTCAAGTATCATTATGATGTTTTATAATGTTTAGAGGTTTTTGACAAGGAATTGAAGTGTTCTTATAATCTAAAAGTGCCTTAATGAAGATGGTGAAGATGGTAGCTAATGACTCATCATGATATTCTATAGTATATTTGGTATATGCAAGGTATGATGGATATAAGCTTTAAAGTGTGATAAAAATACATATAATTTTATTTGAATCCTTTTAGATGGCTATAATATACTCTTTATGTCATTAAGTGGAAAATCTATTTTGTAAAACTATGTGTACATTGTATAAAAGGAGGGTTTTTGTTTTAAAATGGAAAAATTACACCTCAAAAGGCCACAAAGTTGGTTTTGATCTAAACCTTCTTACATCAAAATGAATTACCTTGAATCTGATGATGTCATTATCATATAATGCACTTTGTTTTCATGTGTTTTTAACTGTCCCCTAGTTATTTGTTGAATTCCCCTTACTTAATGAGTCCTCCACTTTCCACTTGAACTACTTCATCTTTGGTAAAAATTCTATCTATGCTTTTTCTCTTAACCTTATAGTTTTTCTCTTGATCAGAAAGACATCATCATTAATAGTGAATATAGTTTAAGGTTGTCAAGGATTGGTTACTTTTAACTTTTTCTTCATCGATCATCAAGGACATGGTGACACTAGTAAACTTACCAATCATATGGGCTGGTTGTCTTGGGAGTTTGTTACTATAATCATACCAAATTACAGGCACCTATGATCAATGTGGTACTAATTTTTATTTTCAAGAGAATGGTGAAATTTGAGTACAAACTATGCCCTCCAAAATAAAGGTGAGAATCATTTTTCAAATGTATCTACTATAGTTGATAGGAAGAACACTCATGGAATTCAAAATGCATGAGAATTATGAATATTTTATAAGGCACGTAGATCAAGGATAGAGTATTAACATTTAGTAAAGCATGGAGATATTTGATAAAATACCTTGAAAAAATGTAATCAAACTTTGTTATTTTAGCATTGAAGTTTTAAAAAGAATATAATTATGGGTGTTATGGTTACAACTTCATATCTAATCTTAATAAGTTTGCATGAGATGGCCAAATCAATAACTATGATCAACGTCATAGGTACATGCAAGATGTGTAAGACATTACAGGTACATGAAATGTTTGAAAAAATACCTCAAAGAGGTGTGGTATTATGTGAACTACTTATCAAAATGCTCTAATGAGATATGAACTCCACAACATATGCAAATGAATGTGGATCTATGCACAAGGCACATCTATTGGTTAAGTTCCATGACCACATGTATGAGTAATTTGTGGAGGAAAACCCAATGTGGAGGCCTACAGAAGACATGAGAATTAGTTGATAAAGTGTCTTGATGAGATTTAATCTCATGAGATGATTTCAAATGCAATTGACAACAATTTGTAGTTGCCAAATCATAGTCAACACATGCAAAACATGAAGTCATGTAGGAACACATGAACTATCTAAAAAGATGCCTCAAAGAGATAAACTATCCTAATGGAAATATTATCGTATTTTCCCAAATAATAAATGGGAAAAGATAGTAGGAAGTCTATAGGTATAAAAACTACTACCTTCAGGTGATACCTAATTACAAGTAATAAAGGTGGGCATGCAAATTAATACAAAATGGGATTGAGGCATGTTTTATGGCTCACACACTAGTTTCTTCTCTGTATAGAGGAATTATTACCATTGTTAGATATTTTAGAAAACAAGGTTAATCCTCCACCTGAGAGAACTGATTACCACAAAGCTTCCAAATGATACATTCCCTATAAAGGTTTTTATTCCCATAGTTCCTACAATAAGAGTGATTGTCACTTTTAAAAAATTTGAAGAATTGCAACCTAAAGAGTTTTGTACTCCACTTACTATCCCTAGAAATTTATAGGATATAAAGATGCAATAATATGATACTGCACAAAAATCTATAAATACATGGTTTTAATGAATTAAAGGCCCATATAGTCATGGTTCTAGTGTGTCTCTAAGCCCTTATAATTTTTGAAAAGAAGTTCTAGATCCCTTTATCATCTCCAATGGTTATACATGGACAATGATAGATTCCTCTTTCAAGAATGTCTCATAGTGAAGACTAAACTCAAAATTCTCTTTTTTAGCTCTTCTAAGAGCTATTATTTATGCATGCATCTCCTTTTGAGGGTTTCATTAAAATGAAAATGATATAATCAAGGATTTCTACACATGTTTGAGGAAATGAATATGTTTTGACACAATGACTTGGTCTCCATAGGATTGAAGTATGCTCCCCTTTTCATGCAACTTGAGATGTTTGAGAAAAATAAGGAGGGTAATTAAATAACAAGTCAAGTTGCAAGAAAAGACAAGTCAAGCACCCTAATAAACTTTAGTTAACTCTATTAGTTTTTTTGTAAAATAGATCAACTCTAACTCTTCTTTTGGTCTCCTCTAAGACATTTTACTTCTCTTATCCCTACTTTTTTCTATTTATTTAGGATTGTATGCCTTGTTTTAGGATCACTCACTTGGGTATGAGAAAACTATATCAAGTTTTATACTTGATAAACCTCTTGGATTAATAAATAAATTATTGTAGATTCTCCATTATTTGCTTATAGTGTGTTTATGCTTGTTCATATGTGTATAAGTGTTATAAATATTCCATTAGCATGCCCTTGTCACACATATATGTTTATTAGTTGTCTTATGTAAGTTACGTGAAGTGTCAAAAATTAGTGATCATGTTTGGAGTGTAATCTGGTTGAAAGTGTCTCACGATAGGCCTCTCTTCCTTCACCTCCAAGTTATATTCATCCATGAAGGCCTTCATATGACACATTTTTTCTTAAGATTTTGGAGATAATGTTTTAGTCAATTTTTGGTTCATTAGTGTTGTTGGGAGTACAATATTGAGAGGATCATTAAAGAATAGGTGCACCACCATCACTAGTATATGTTTTCCCTTTAAATTTATCTTTCTAACTCTTTTCACCCTCAAATAAAAATAGGTTTAAGAAAAGGATTCAATGTTGAAACATCAGAGGATCTAGCCTCATAATATAGAGGTTTGGTCTAGTTATAGGTAACCCAGAACTTGTAGAACAATCCAATGTTAGTATAGGTTGGAAGGAGAATTGGATAATCTATATCATAGGGTGAAACTTGGGTTTTTAACAAATATATTTAAAACCTACAAGAAAAAAAAGAGAGTGTAATGACTTGAGTTGAACTTAGTCACCCCATTGATGATTATCTATTGCATATGTATCTAATAGTCCAAGTAGTGAGGTAAAGCCCACATAAGTCCCCCACCAAGAGTGAGTGCTAAATTTATGCTATTTTGATAATATGTATGTAGTTAGAAGATGGTTTTGATAGTTGACAATAATAACTCTCAACATGGTTTTTAGGGAGCTTGACATAGCTTATGGATTCTACTTTTGAATGTTTCAAAATTTGGGAAGAATAGGGTAAATGTGCTCAATGTGTGAAAGTGTATATGATTGAACCAAGATAATAGTAAGTAGTGATAATGATTGAATATTGACTTGCATTTATAGGTGAATACTTTGATAATTTACCTTAGCTAACCTTATGAAACATGACAGACCTTATTTGAAATGGGAGCCAATCATTAGAAGTAGATAGGAGCACATTATTCCCATATCCTATTGGTGTGGACCTATCTTAAAGGATAATATACAAATGTCCTTTCATAGTGATAGTCTAAAGGCAAGTTTACATATCTTGATCGTTGAACATTGAATATTATGTATATGAGTAAGGTTAAGAAAAATATCGAGCTTGCATAAAGATAACTGGCATAGAATAATGGTAAATAATATTCATGTATTTGTGTGTAAGTCATGTGGCTTAGGATGTGTTAATAATTTTTATTTTCAAGTACACGTGACTATATTTATCTTCCTACATTATCCATGTTATATATATGAAATAGATATATTAAAGTAGAAAGAGTTGAGCTTGAGCTTGTGGAAAACACTTTGTATATGATCAGAGAATTAACTTGTGTAGGGAACTCAAATTTCACAAATTTTTCCTTTGAGATTGAAAAATATTAAACTTTAAAAAATTGAACAATTTGAAAAGAGAGCAAGGAATACTTATTTTTTTTATGAATCTAAATTTTCATGTATCCTATAGCTGATGATGAATAACTATGTCATGTAATTGAAACACTTGGTAAAATTTGAATCAATTGAAAATATAGAGTGACAAAGTCCCAAATTTAAATAACTAATTGAGCTATTGAGTTGGAAAGGTGAATAATCCAAACACTTATGAATAAGTAATAAAAACTAATGTCCTAATTAAAAAATGTATAACCATGCTTGGTTCCATAGAATCGATGCTAAGGTAATTGACTATAACTAGAATCGAATATACATTAGCCACATAATCTCAAATCATACCAATTAAAATCAATATTTATTTTATTTTGCATGATCAAATGGGAATGAAGGATACTCATGCCCCCATCATGACCATATTGGTAATACAATTTAATTTAGAATGAATATTTTTGCTTTTGAATTAAAATATTTTTATCTTTTCACTTTTCACTTTAAATTTTTCCACTTCGAAAATTTGAATAATATTGAGCATGAATAAGTATCATGTACCCTGTCAATATCTTTCAATTATATATTTTTTTCTCATCCATATTCTCAACTACAAATGTATCTACAACATGTAACTTTGAATTTATAATTTTTTTTCACATGCCCATGCATGTGATTTTTAGTGTGTATGATTCTGTGCTCTAAGTTTTTGTATAGGTGAGTGTTTATTTGCATGCCATACGCCCCAATAATTAGTATTGATATACTAATATATAGAATGTGTCTTATCTATAAATTAGTTTCAATTTTAGAAAAATTGTAATTTGTTATAAAATTCTTATTTTGCATTATTTTAAATCTTTGAAAGCATTTAATCAATATGTTACAACCTATATTCTATATATTTGAAATTTTAATGTATTGCAAATATTATCATGTAATTTTGGATCTCTAAGACAATCCCACTGTGATGCCTTCCATTTTTATATGAGGCATGTAACTTACAAGCCATTAATCTCAAAAGAAGAGTTAATTTATCATGTGATAAATATATGATCATCTATTATGATGTCATCATGTTGGATATTATGTTAACATATAGAATGACATTTCCATTGAAGCATGTG
Source organism: Torreya grandis (assembly GCA_037957365.1). Classification (NCBI taxonomy): domain Eukaryota; kingdom Viridiplantae; phylum Streptophyta; class Pinopsida; order Cupressales; family Taxaceae; genus Torreya; species Torreya grandis. Next base: position 1,310,766 of record JARHVA010004328.1, on the reverse strand, counting down.
TTTAACTTTTTGAAGACAAGGAAAAAAAATTTCATGTCTAGATAGATTTAACAATGGAGAATGTAGTAAAGTAAGCATATTTGAACTAGACTAGGTGCTAAGAGTGCATAATAGAGTTCATAGCACTAATAACCAAGTTAAAAAATAACAAAAAAGAAAACATAGATAATAATGTCACATAAATTCATAAAATAAACCCAAGGTCCACATACAAGGTACATGTTCAAATTTCACACAATTAAATACTACACCCATTGGGCCCAATGGTTGTAAATAATGGACATGTTTAAATGTCACACAAGAAAATATTGCACTCATAAGGCCTATAGGCTAAAAAAAATGGACATGTTAAAATGTATCACATAAAAAGAAATGATATCATAGATATGTTTAAATAATTTTCACATAAGGGACAATAGCCACACACAATAAGTAAACATGGTTAAGGCTATTATGTAATATAGTAAATAGCATTAAATAATAGAAAGCAAGTGAAAAATAGTCTATTCCATCTCCATGTATCAATGTAATATTTTTTTATATAAGAGTAGCATAACCATGTACCACAATTCAAAATATAAGTGATTTAACAACATACTTGTAAGATATGCAACATAAAATTACATTTGAGGTCCTAGGTACATAAAACTTGTTATAGTGTAACTTGTAAAAACTTATGTCCCCAACATATGCATGGCCACTATGTAGAAGGGAATTCCAACATATAATAATGCATATATAGTGTATATCATGCATCACACCCAAA
>JARHVA010004328.1:1302500-1307500 GCA_037957365.1 Torreya grandis | reverse complement strand
AACCAATTTTTTGGATCAATGGTGGATGGTGTTTGACTATCCACTATGTAACAATCACTAGGTCCCATTATATTTTTTGAGGAAACTCTACTCTGAGTTTGTCTTCAATGAGATTCTAAATTATTTTGATTTTAGTGAGTTTTAGAGCGGATGGAAAGGATCTGTGTAACATCAACCAAGTGCATATCATGTGACTAATCAACCTGCACATATCCATATCTAAAAGCTTCTTAAGCATGGGATCCCTTCTACAGTTTAGTAGGTCATGGAAATCAACACTCTACATGCTCTTAGTTCACTCACTGATACACTCATTCATCATATGATTAGGATTTCACATAGTGATGATAAAGATATGCCACCTACTATGTATACCTGATCCCACCCTTGAAGTTATTGTAGAGTTATGTGCATAGGACCTTGTGATGATGATGGTACTAGTAGTTAATAGGGATTGGATAATATTTTTATAAGTGAGGAGTTTTTGGCATGAACATTTGGTGTGCAGACATCAATGACTACATAAATTGAAGTATATTTTATATAAATCTCATGTGAAATTTAAGTTATATTTGTAAATTTAATTTAGCTAACAATTAATTTACATACTACACAAATTTAGGTATATTTTATATAAATGTCATGTTAAATCTAAGTTATATTTGTAAATTTAATTTAGCTAACAATTAATTTACATAGAAATTGAATAATATATATGTCAATTTTCATGTCGTAAGAGATGCGGTGCCTTCATCATCATAGTCAAAATTTACAAGATTTGATTTGTCACATATATTATTTATATATTTAGATCTAGCTATTGGCCCCTCCACTACTGCATCTATCTCTATTAGGAAAACACCATTTACTTATACAAAGATAAAATTTTGAGTTAATCTTATGCTCTATGTACATTTAGTCTATGTATGTTTTACTTGTAAGTTTAAGTTAAATTTATCTTTCTCCACCATATCAAAATCCCCAAAAGTAAGCCATATGGCTAGAGGTATGTATTCAACCAAATATTTTCATAAAGTTGATATGTCATGACCGTAGATAGAAGCATAGATATTGAGAATCCATAATAATTATCCATCAATATCAAGAAGAAGCCTAGTATCCTGGTGTGACAGGTCACCCCCTATGACAAAAATTAAGGAAGAAAATTTTGAGGAAACCAAGATATTGGTTTCACAACATTCATCATTGTGCAGGGTGGAGAATCTAATAGCATCAAACTAGATGACTTTTAGATCATATTGTAGAAGAAACCTTGATTTTTAAAATTATTTTAGGAAAAATATCTAAATATCCTAAATGTAGATACATGGTTCTCATAAAGAATTTTTTAGAGGACTCTATGAAACTTGAAACATTCTAAGGTTATAAATTTATTATGAAGTATCATCCATAAGGAACCCCCATGAACATATCCAATACCTTAAAAAGCCATAAAATTATTTCCCAAAAGGGTTGATTGGTTTGGTAGAATAAAATACCTAATCAAATTACAATGTCATTTAACCAAATTTTCCTCTCATGAAGAATCTCCATCACCACAAGGTGGGTTGTGTGATTGCCTAAAGGCCTAATTGCTTTTAGAGGATAAAATACCAAAAGAGGAGCTCACTTGAGGCTGAAACATTTTTGAAACATAGATATATGGGGGCATGAACATACTTAGATGCTCAATTGTGGGGTTGGCATTGTGCACATTAGGTGAGGATTTAGTCATATGGGAAATAGTAATTAGTTGGGTAGTTTTGTTACTAAATTTTTATTTTAATAATTTTCATCCAACCATTTTTATTTTCCACCACCTTGGGCTTATTTAAGAGTGGTTATTTAGTCAATGGTTTTTAACATCTCATGAGGGAGTAGTCTTTGACCCTAGGGTAGAGAGACTGGAAATGAACACAATTATTTTGGATATTAAAGTAAACAACATTTCTCACCCATCACTTAGTGCCAATTTGAATAAAAACGGATTATTTTTAATCCTTCGTCAAATCAACTTCAACACATACCCACTTCTTATGGTTTATTGAATATATCCTAATTAGATCATAACATAAAACATGCCCTATGGGTTTGAAAATCTCCTTGATAAAGTACCATAAAGGAAGTGAGAGGCTATGGACCTCAATACAGACTGACCCCTAAAGGGAATCCGAGCCTTAGACCTTAGAGTCATTAGTCCACAGGGAAAATATTTGAAGAGTGTGTCCCAAGAAGCAACATCTTAATTTAGGTAATAGAATTTAGACGTAAGATAACTCCTTGAAAGAAACAAGAAAAAAAAACCTTAGTAAGGTTTTGAATTCCAATGACATGGACACATGAGGGTTCTCATTAGTGTCAAAACCAAGCATTGAGTGACTAAATTGAGGGGATACAAAAAAATAATCAATAAGATAATAGTTTTTGTACCATTTGCAAACATGTTTTATGGCATCAGGCTATAAGAAAACATCAAGTGGGGAGGGAGAGTAGGAATTTATAACTCATCGTAGACATTATGCATGAATTTCATGGCTTTCTTTGGCACCATCCTTACAACTACCTACATCAATAGTTACAATAGAGATGGAGAAGGCCATAATATATAAAAATAACACCTAAAGAAAGGTTTTCTTAGTGCAATAAATGGGACTAGATTTGACACTCTATTAGGGATGGTGTGGAAAAAAGGAAATGAAAAAAATAAGACTAAAAGGCAGACATACAAAATCTTAGCAAAGTATGTTAACATAGTTTTTCCTTGTCTACCTTAATATTTCACTACTTATGCTTTATTGGTTTTTGTTTCAAGCTCTTGATTAACCAATTTTGTGTCATATTTCCTATCATTTTTTTCACTTTTAATCTACACTTTTTATTTAGATGTTCAACTAGTATGTATGTTTATTGATATCCATTATTTTTTAAGTAAATCATTGTTATGATTTTCACAAAAAAAATTCACTTATTTATTTTGGGCTTTTTTCAAGGCTTTATTGTCACTATATTTTTTGAAAGTGATGTTCTAATTTTTTCTACATAAAACATTTTTTGTTAGATTGATAAGCATCAGTTAGTTTTAGGGTTTTGTATTTCCAAATCCTTTTTTGTAATATATTGATCAAGCATAAATCTATATTATTTATTTTAGGTTTTGATTGAGAATTTATTTCCTTGTGTCAAGTTGTTAATCCATTCATTTAGAGGATTTTGTAAGAACCCCCAATATAAATGACCACTACCTTTGAACTTGTACCACTAATTTAGTATATATTTAAATGATCATGATGCCAAAGAATTCAAGGAAGTTTATAGTGAAGGTCTTCCATGAGGTAATTTTTATAACCCATAAACCCCTTTACCTAATGTTTTTCTTGATTTTATGTTACTTTATGGGTGGAGTCCTTAAAGTCTCCCCTAAAATTGAATTTGCTTGAATCCTTTACCCTTTTGTGCTACTTTGTGGGTTGAGTCTCCCTTGAGAGATTGCTCAATAAGTAGGTTCACATCTATTGGAAATTCCATGTCATTAAGATTAAATGGATGTAGAACATGACTGAAGGTTTGTTTTTTGTCCCTTTTCTAATTTTAACCACTATAAGACTATTTCCAACCATGGGAACTACTTTATTTAAAATACACTGATATTATTTTCACAGTAGACTAAGGTAATTTTAATCCTCTGAGAAATCCAAACTTAAATCCTTGATTAGATTCAGTTCTCCTATCTTCCTATGCAATTTTTTATCTTATCTAATAGCTCATTAAACCCTTAGGGTGGTTAATTTGTCATAATATACCCAAGTTATATGAGGCTCATTCATATACATGATTTGTTTTGATATTGACCTGACTAAGGATCCAAAGGAAACCATTTACAGACAAATTAGTGAAAACTATTTATCATAGCATGTGTTATATATTAACCTCCTCAATACATGTTTATGATGCCAATCCTCAAACATATGATTTAAGAATGCCCTTAAATGAATAACTATTAATAAGATCCACAATATAAAAATTACCCATATAATAAACTGGCTAGTTACACTAAGAACAAATAGACCACTTTGACTTATAGAAAGAATGATTCATATTTTATGTCATGTATATAGATTGGAATCTACTATTTATCAGCTGATAAGTCACCCAAGATCCAACTCCTCTACCCCAAATTATTTTCATTCCATTAAAATCACCTCCAAGGTATCACTATTAAGCCTTCATAACCCATGGGGTTTGTGCCAAATCATGAATCCCCTTTTCAAGGTGACTAACACATACATAGAGGATGATGTGGTGTCTTTTAATGAAAAAATAATGTCTCAAATGATCTCACATTCTCTCTCCTTTATAATATAAAGAGTATGCTCAAGATAAATTTCAGCCTTTCTAGGCAGGTAAATTTATACGTGGAATTTGAATAAATCATGTCTTCTTTAATCATATTTTCAACCCTTAAAGACCTTGAAGATGGAAATTGCATGCACCTTGATTTATATTCATAATATTTTATTATTGGAATGTTTATGGCCTTACTTAATGTACTCATAGATACATGATGGAGTTCATAATTTTTGTAACACAAAAATAATTTTTTTACAAGAAGTTAATAATTCTATTTTTATTCTTCAATTTTCTACTCCTACAATTCTACTAGGTTCTCTTTACTAGGTTTATAATCATAAACCTTGATGATGATGAATTACGGAATTAATCATGTCATAGGTTTCACAAAATATCATGTCTTTGGGTTATGACCCCAACCATCAATTGGTGTGGACCCTTTCTAATTTTTACAATTGCCTTCTTGGGTTGGCCAATCTATATGCTTCTAATCACATCATCAAAAGAAAGTTAATTTGCAGATGGTTGGAAAAAAAATTCCCAATGCTCAATGTGTGATCTATGGGGATTCTATTAAAGGTGAATCCAAGGAATATAATGAAGCCTATATCCCTATGCATTGGTGTACTAGGGAGAAATATGTATGGTTCTAC
>JARHVA010004328.1:1242500-1297500 GCA_037957365.1 Torreya grandis | reverse complement strand
GGTGTCCAAAAAGAAGAATATTTCTACCCATGGTAATAGAAGACCTCATCCACTATATCTAGACCCTTAGGAGGTCCTATTTCCTCATCCTCTTTTACCAAATCTCTATTTCTATGTCAATTTAATCTCCCACCTCCCATTTACTAGTCACCACAAGAGGTTGCTTAGTTTATGTCTTTTCCATTGCCCACACTTATGGCTCCTTTATCACAACCCCTTTCAGGGATGAATGACTTAGATTTAGATTTGGGACTTTTAACCCTCAACTACAAGTATAGCATGCAATACTCATGTATCCCCTCTCCCTCCATAGATGAGGATTATGTGCTACCTAAAAAACATCCCTTCAAGATGGGAAAATTTAAAATTCTAGGCTCAACATTCAATCATTTTGCATACTTCTCAAACCTTCATGAGGGAAATGATATGAACTTATATGTTTCCTAATGATATTTTATTCTTTAAATATTAAATGACTCACTAATCCAACTCATAAGTATGTGGTTAGGAACAATTATCATCATTTTGGTGAAATGAAAATTCTTTACATGCAAGAAGTCATTTTTTTTGGCTATTTGCTTCATTTTATAGCTCACATTATCTAGTTTGGGGCCATCTATCAGACCACCTATCATGAGTCTAGCCAAGGTGGAGTTACCACCCTAGTAGCACCCAAGCTAGCTTTAAATATAATTTCTTGGGGTTCTGATCCCACCCACTGGGTGGGCTTGACCCTTTTTGACTTGAATAACCACACAATTGGCATTGCCAATCTTTATGTGTCTAATAATCTACTATGTACTGCACCCTTCTCTCTCTCTCTCTCTCTCTCTCTCTCTCTATATATATATATATATATATATATATATATATATATATATATATATATATATATATATATATATATATATATATATATATATATATATATATATATATATATATATATATAGCTAACTCCTTCTTAGATGTGCATTAGATTATGTGTGGTGAATTTAACATGATTGAAATGGTGTAAAACAAGGAATATTTCCTTCCCATGAGATGGTGTGAAGGGGAATGGGAAGCTTGGTTATACCTATATAATAAACTTGGATTATTCAACCCAAACCATCACAAATAGGGTAATGCTAACTCCCATTGCTTCAACTTGTCTAATTTCCATCAGGGTGAAGAACAGATCCTTAAACACTTAGATCATGAACTCTTGACTGAGTAAGACCTTTTCTTTTTCATTCCCATCAATGGATGACCCACGATTGTTATTCCAAACACTTTTTTTATCTAACCAACACCCCATTTACTTTCACATACATTTGAATTCTACTTAGGTGAAACCCAAGAGTTCCCAGTTCTACCTCAAAACTACCCACCTTAAGCATGAGAGGAACAAGTAGTATATCACCAAGATTTAGAATTTGGCCCTCAGACCCATAAGGGGAACTAGTTAGATTGAGTGATGGTTTATCACTATAAGCTACATTGTATCCTTCGTATGGATTTTTGGAAAATAAGTGGTTGTATTTAGGTAGCACATCCAAAATACTATAGATCATGAGTGTCTTAAGGTTTTACAGGTGTTAGAATTTATGCCTTTAAGCTCTCACATAGAGACTAAGGTTATCATGTGGAGACATAAGATCCAAATTTTGAAGGCTTAAAAGGTTAGATGAGCACATCTCCAATCAACGATGCATTGGTTGAAGGTTGGAGACAAAGTGACCAAAGAATTTTTTTCTCTCATTTGGTCAAGCCAAGCTATAGACAAAATGAAATCCATTAGAAGTTCTTCCTATAGAAATGATAGGCTTCTAGATATCCTCCAAGCCTTTGTCTAACACTACCATGGTGTCTTTGTTGCATAAATTTCATCACATACTCATGAAGCTTCCATCTCTCAATGCCTTGATGTGGTCCCCTTTAATATCTTGGAAGCTTAGAGTGTTGCTAGTGATAGATCACTCAGTGTTAATGTCCTTAAGGAAGTTGTTATACAAATGGCTTCTAGTAAATCCATAGGTGTTGATGGATTTCCCTATGAGTTTTATCAAACCCTGTGAGACAAGGTCAACCCTGATCTCCATAGAGTTTATTATGAAGCAGTCTTGACCAATTCCTTAGGCCACCTCATCAATCAAGGAAACATAACGTTCATTCCCAAGACTGGGGATCCTGAGGCAATTACCAATTAGAGACCTATTTTTTTGCTTAATGTGTCCTATAAAATCATTTCCAAAGATTTATCTCTTAGAATTAAGCACTTACTTCCAATAATTGTGTGAAGTGAGCAAATTGGGTTCATTTAGCATCAATATTTTTTGGACAATGTTATTACTATTTGGGAAGATATAGAATGGGCTAGATTTTCCAAACAGAAGGCTTTGTTAATCAAAATAGATTTTGAGAAAGCCTACGAACGTATTAAATGGTCTTTTATTATTTCTATGTTACAAGCAATGGGGTTTGGCCCCAAGTTTGTTCATACTATCAATATGTTATTTCAAGATGTTCAAGCTTGCATCATTATCAATGGCTCATAATATCAACCTTTTAAGATTCATATAGTCTATCAAACAAGTGTGTCCACTAGGACTTTCACTTTATGTTTTGGTTACTAAAGGGTTTAACTATCTTCTGGCCAATTATGCTTCTAAGGAAATGGTCAAAGGGATGTCTATGCCTCGGTTAGACCATAAATTAATCAATGGGTACTTTATTGATAACTTCATTCTCACCCTACATGAGGATGAAAGATCAATCAAGAATTCCATTGAATGTTTAGATATTTTTTGCCTTACCTCTAGGTCATCTATTTAGTGTGGTAAGACCTAGTGTCATCACTAATATATGTGGGAATAGATACTTCCAAGGGTTCATTTAAAAATTTTAGGAGTTACTTTTTCTTTCAAAGACTCTCTTAGAGAGTTGTGGTCCAAATAGTGGAGGAAAAAAATCTTTCTCGATAGTTAAGTCTTTGACTTTAGTCGGTAATTTCCATATTTATTCTATGGTGCCCAATGCCACTCATGTTTACTACTCTTCTTGTTGAGCACCTTCAAATTCCTCATATGATAAACTCGAGAAGCTATTGAGATACTTTATTTAGGCCAACTCTAAAGGCCACCAAGGCTTTCATCAATTATCTTAGGCCATCTATTGTCACCCCAAATAAGTTGGTGGGTTGGGGCTTATTGACATAAAGCCTTAACGCACTGCTCTTGGGGCCAAACAGATCATTCAAAGTCTAGAAGGTGATGAAGCTTGGAAAATTTTACTATGGCACTTCATATCTCAATGTTGCTCTTTCAACAAAAAATCTTGGCAAGGCATAGGCTTTTATTGTGGACTTATTTTGCTGGTGTCTATAAAATTAAGGGGCACATTTTTCATGAAAACTATTTGTATATCTTGGAAAAACCTCAAATCTCATCTTATTTAGGTGGGGGATGGTTTTAGAAGTGATATTTCTCTAAAGCTTCAGTCATTGTGGTGGTCTCCTTAGCTGACCTTTCACAATTTCCCCTTTGCCATGGTCCCCTAGATTAAAAGCTTAAGGTTATTTAAGAAGGGTATTCTCCTTATTAGTGATTTGTTCTTAAGGTTTTTAGGTATTATCTTCCTTTGTCTATATTAAAGGTAAATTCCAGCTCAACAAGGAAGATGTGGAATCCATTAATGAAATTTAGAGCTCCCTACGTAATGGTTACTTACACAAGATCAAATTTTTCACTCTGACATTGTGGTGGAAGGATTATCTTGGCCTAGAACCATGCCATTCTGACATTATTCTCCCTAAGTGGGCTACCATTTATTATCCCTTCAACTCATTGACATAAATTCTCTTAATCACTGTTAGTCTCTCTAATCCCATCATCAAGTTTGGGTCAAGAGGTTTGATCACATTTGAGTAGCTTCTATTGAACCCAAAAAAACTCACTTCTTTTGGTGTATTCTCTACCAAGGTTTGCCCATGGGGAATTGTCACAAGCACATGGGGTGCTTAATCCCACTTGCACAGCTTGTCAACACCTAGAAACCATAAAGCACCTCTTTTGTTTTTTCCCACATGATTAGTCAGCTTGGAGATGGATTTACACCCTTTTCAAATCCTTCAGGCCTAAAATGTTCACCTAGAAAATGGTTCTCCTAGGGGACTCTACCCTTTTACCTGTAAACTAAAATAGATTTTGGCATATTTTTCATACTGATATTTTATTTTAGATTTGCAAATCTAAAAATCAAGCATGTTTTAATAATGATATTATGGGAAAAAAAATCTATAACTAACAAACTTGATGTGATTGCTAACATTACCATTAGATCTAGAATCAAATGGACAAGTTTCATCTTGAGATTCATCATTTACAGCTTCTCCTAGACCACTAGGGAATGAACCTTGTGCATTCAACTGTAAGCCATTGATTCCTTGCCTTGCCACTCTCCTCCTAGGGTCATGGGCACGAAGTGACACATCATCGCTATCATATCCAAAGATATCAAAGTTAGAGGAGCTCTTCTCCTTGCTCTCGCTAGCCATCTCCTCTAAGAGGATCTGGCAAATGTAAATATAGTGGTGGTAGGGGGGACCCCTCCACAGGTCAAGTTCTTATGTCTCAAGCTAGCCATCTCTCCCTCCCGCTAGGATTTGTAGAATGATACTGACACTAACCATTAAGTTGATGGTTGGGCCCCATCCATGTGGATGACGATCCCCCAACTCATGGTGGTTGGGGCAAGAAAACTCAAAACCCTCTGAGTTCACCTCCTCTTCTGACCACCATGTTTGTAATTGCTTCTTAATTTGTTCCTTGATGTTTGTGCTGCTATTTTTTTTTTTTTTGGTTGTCACACACTTGAATTAAGATAGCTTTTATTTTGAACCGTCCATGACCTGTTTATTTGAACTATGATTTATCCGAAAACTTTTAATAGCTCAGTTTAATATTCAAAGTGTGACTTTTTCACCCATTATTTTAAATGACTAACATTATACTATTAGTTTTTTATTTAAATTATTAGAAAGTGATTTTCAATTAAAAAAATTAGAACTTTTTAAAATCTTCACCATTTATCGCTATTAAACTTAGATGTATACCTAAAAAAATTTAAAATCTACACCATTTATTATAGGACACATGAATAGCTTATTGTAAAATTATATTGACATGTACAAAAATACGTAGCTTCTGTTATTAAAATGTATACTGTTATAAGCTTTAAATAAACACCCCTAAAGAAGATTGGGTTTGCTAACTACTCAAATGTCCATGAAACAGCCACTAACCATGTATAAACAAACTATGTATCTCTCTCTACTATATGTAATGAATACTAACTATGTATAATAGAGTCTCTTAGTTTTCTAGAATGAATAAGATATTTGCCAACCATCCATTAGGAATGACATGGCCTTGCAGTTTTGTACGACATAGGAGAGTACATGATTGAACTCGGTGTCATGAATTTATTCTTCCCATAGCGGCCTCCATAACAGCAAAGGATCCACGTCATCATACATGATATTTTCAACTGGTTGTGATGTGGTATCAGCGTGATATTGAACATCTTGAACATCCTCAGATGCAGTGCCCAGGATGAACGTAAGCTTTTCATGCTCGCAACGCATGTTCTTCAGCTCTTCTTGCGTAGCGGCCAACTGGGTTTCCAGCTCATCAATACGCTTCTGCATTTGATAGATTGTACTTGCACAACCATGTACAGGGTCGCCTACTCTAGCCGTTGCTTCATGCACCATGCTATTCACTGTATCTCCTCTTTGCTCAGTCTTTAGACCCTGCGGCAACATTTGGTCAAAACCATGAGTTCCACCATATACCAGGTATACATGCCTTAAAGCTCTTTTTATCTTCTCTTGCTTTTTTTTAATGAAAAGGGTTATAACAAATAGTTAAAATATTGGAACCCTAAGCCAAAATCATTCATAAGAGTGTGCATAACCCGCATAACCCTAATATAAGAATCAACTTACATCAATTACACAGAGACCGTATACCGTAACAAATCGTATCCCATACCTTAATAAAAAAGAGAAGAGTTCTAATTTGGGAACTATAATGATTAATGAAACACTAAAACATATTGATGGTTTCCTAAGAATTAACTAGGTTTGTCGTCGAACTTGCAAAAAATTGAATTGGTAAACGACTATTTTGGAAGTCAAAAAATAGCATAGATCTGGTTGATCATAATTGAAGGATTTAAATCCTTATATGAGAATAGCAGATTTCCGAATGAGTTGGGACATTTTCCCCATATGTTTGTACTGTAGTAATGGCGGCATTCTCCTGTACCTATGGTGTCTGCAGCACTCCATTAGTTGGCGAGCCACCTACAAATGAACAGAGATCTGGAAGGAATCACATACATAAACGTGGATAGTAGTTTCCAGATTGAGTTAGGACTCTATTGTCGGTAAGTTTGTAACATAATAATGATGACTTTTTACTCGTGGGCCAGCTACCGACGGACCACGCAGGCAAATAAATATCAACTATTCTTACAGGATAAAGAAAGGGATATAGTTTGATTTATTTTATGATCCCAAAAAACTTTATCTCTTCAACTGTCACAAAAGAAATAAGAAAACATGCATACTTGAAGCAGTTTGACAATACGGCTGGTTCCGAACACGCTCTGGACGATTGCAAACTTTTCTGGATCATCTGCTGGAAAATGAGGAGCCAATACACATTCTGCTAAACATCTTTTGCGTTGCACTCTACAAGCCGAACAAGCCGGAGACGGTGTTTTTCTTTTCTCCATGTGCGGATATAAACGTCTGTACAGGTGCTTCGAAAGCCTTATTATTATAATGCTGCAAAGACGACTTTGCAGTATGAGATACTTGCCCTGTTTTATAGGTTTTTTGCAAATGCGGACGTCACATGCGACGTATGGAATGACTTCAATATTGCCATTATTGCGATTGCGTTCATCTTGCTCGGCAGGACATTTTTTTCTCCTCTGAGTTTGGAATTTTTTCGTAAAAAACTTAGCAATTATTCAAGTTCCGGCAAAGGACGATGTGAGGTGAATGCAACATAAACGGCCATCGCAATTACGTTTTAATGATTTTGAAGCATGGTAGAAGCCTATTTACAGTCATGTCATAGTCCTGGCTCACCGTACGTCCACAATGACTTACCGTGCATCGAAAATGGCTTGCTATCCTTTCAAGGAGCATGATACATGTTTGAAGGATACATATTTTGACAGTCCCACAGGTCTTACACATGTTTGAATGATACATATTTTGACAGTCCCGCAGGTTTTACAGAAAGATAAAAGTTCCCCCTAACTTTTAGGGGACAGATTAATTGATTTATATTTTTCCATCAGAGACAAATTTCCATCCACGCCCTTAGGAGGCCTGGAAGCCCACGTCCAAGTCAACAGATTAATTGAATTTTTGATTTTCCAACAGTGACAAGAAGTAAAGCAAATTTCCATCCACGCCTTAAGGAGGCCAATTCCAGCAGTGACAAAAATCAAAGATTAAAGCACAGTATTATTATAAAAACAGAATAATGTAATTATTATCATGCGGGAGGCGTTCTAGTTAGGGGAGCCCTTCTTCATAGCCTTTTGATACCCCTCGTCACCTTTAGTCACACAGTACTTGATTATGTCTTAATCGCTACCGCCTTTGGCCCGCCACAGTCGCCGTGAAACCTGAGATATTCTCAAATCCTCGGCACACGAGGAAAAATCACTGAAGTGCAGCGCACTTGTAACATGAAAATGGGCCTGACAGCAAGCTTTGCTATCGCTTAGGTCAAGCTCGGCACAATTCTCATGGTCAAAAGACGATGTCCTACATTAATTAAATGATTAATGTAATATTGAATGGTACATGTTAATTTTAATATGATTGTTTTAAAGGTAATGTTTGAATTCTTTGGATTCGGTTCTACTACTTTGATTCTTATATGTGTGTTTTATTGTTGAGAACCCTGATTAATGTAATGTAATATTGAATGGTACATGTTAATTTTAATATGATTGTTTTAAAGGTAATGTTTGAATTCTTTGGATTCAGTTCCACTACATTGATTCTTATATGTGCGTTTTATTGTTGAGAACCCTGATTAATGTAATATTGAATGGTACATGTTAATTTTAATATGATTGTTTTAAAGGTAAAGTTTTAATTCTTTGGATTCGGTTTTACTACTTTGATTTTTATATGTGCACTCTATTGTTGAGAACCCTGATGACATGAGACCTGGGCACACTATAGTTAGGGACTGAATAGTCCATGTGCACGGCATTTGCATTGAGTGTATTTGAGATGACTCTGGTGAGTGCGCTTTGCCTTTTTTTTTCTGGGTATATAGTATTTAGATTAGGTGTACCTCAAACAAATCAATTCATACATAATTTTTGGAAAACGTACAACAGGTACATACATAGTACCATTCTATTTAAAATTAGTAAAAAGATTTCAAAACACTGTCACAAATTTATCAAGGCACAGATGAACCTTTATTTGAGGTAAGTAGCAGTCCTCCTTACTTAAAAGTGTATACGTACATGTTCAACGAGTCCTTAAGCATTCTCCAAGTGTGATTTTTAGACTATGTGCATAGGAATTCAATAAATAAATACAGTAATTTTGTCTTCTACATTGCAGTCATTCATTAGTTGTCATTATAGTACATTATTAATATAGAGTTGCCCCAAAGTTGTAAGGAAACCCAGAGGAATTGAAAATTTATTTTGCAATTATATTTAATAATTATTTTTGAATATTTTTTCCTTTTATGTGTTGTATTGAGGTAGATTATTTTTAGATTCGTTTCACACTTGGAAGATTCTTTTGGTACAACAACAACATTTTGATACAAGAAATCATCTTACAAGAGCATCACAGTTAATCAATTAATTTTTAAATAATATTACAGAGGATGGTATAGAAACTTTGACATTATAATATGGTTTATAATAAATTTAACATAATTAGGAAAAATCCAACTTCAAATTGTGTAAATTGCATTATATATATATATATATATATATATATATATATATATATATATATATATATATACATACATCTCTTGTAATTGCATAAAGTCCTTAGACTATAATTTTTATATTTAAATGTGTATGTGTGGAACTATGGTTTGTAGTATTTTAATTTAAGAGAATATGTGATGGTGGATATGGTGCACTTGGGATGATTCAGTGATGTTATAACTTGAACAACTATTAACTATTGAAATTAACAAACTAACATTGCTAATGGATGGCAGTAAGTTAGTACATATTAATTTGAATTATTTTTTACTATCTTGTACATCTCTTTGAGTTGAATCCATGTAATGTAGTCATCATTTTATTTAATTACCTTTATATAATTATATTTAGTTGCTCTTCAATTCAATTTTGTGTGTGTGTGTGTGTGTGTGTGTGTGTGTGTGTGTGTGTGTATGTATGTATATGTATATGTATATGTATATCTGTATATGTATATGTATATATGTATACACACACACACACACACACACACACACACAAAACAATGAATGATTACTATCTTCTACATGACATTTTTGTGGAACTCCTCCTATTAAATAACTATTGTATAATATTTATTATAATATTTTTATATATTGAAAATTTATTATATAATCTATAGAAATATTATATATTTTATATAATTTATATAACTATCAAATTATATAATATATATTTTAATATTATATTAGATTTTATGCTACAAAATGTATTGTACATATAACAATAGTTACAAAGATCATCTATTATTATTATTATTATTATTATTATTATTATTATTATCATTATTATCATTATTATTATTATTATTATTATTATTATTATTATTATTATTATTATTATTATTATTATTATTATTATTATTATTATTATTATTATTACTACAATAGTTACAAAGTAAGAATTCTTGTAAATATTATGGAAGAGGTAATTATGTTAATCTTTTTCCTTTTGTTTTGTGAAGATTTATATATTAAGCCTTGGTGATCAATGTCTCTAATGTCAATTTTAACTTTATTGAGTGTCATTCATTGTGTTTTATTTATGGTTAAAGCCCATGCCTTTTTTATAAGCATCTGATGATGGTTACCTCATGTAATAGGAGCAATCAGTAGATGTGTAAGATTCTTTATGTTTCATTGGGAGGGGTCGGGGGGACGGGAGAGCAATTTTTTTTTTTAATACAAAAATTACATATATGGGTAGGGAAGATAGCATTGAATCTAAGTTATAGATGATGCCAATAGTTCCCCCAGTAGCTTGATTAACTAATCCTGCTTTGACCCATAGATTAAATGCTAACATAATTTTTTGTTCTTTACATACAAGTCCAATTAGCTCAAG
Organism: Torreya grandis; assembly: GCA_037957365.1. Classification (NCBI taxonomy): domain Eukaryota; kingdom Viridiplantae; phylum Streptophyta; class Pinopsida; order Cupressales; family Taxaceae; genus Torreya; species Torreya grandis. The sequence continues at coordinate 1,287,117 of JARHVA010004328.1, read as the reverse complement.
GAAAGTGTCATTGTGGTTAGATGTATTATTTTGACTACTTTGTTTGGATCTACATAATGTAATTGACATATTTAGTGATTTCAACATTTCCTTATTATACATTATTACAAGTAAATTTGTCGCATTCAAATGTGTAGAGCTTTTATAATCTTCCTATTTTTTTGGAGGTATAGATGATGTTGTTCTTAACATGAACATATTCTAATCTTCTAAGGTTGTGTTTGCATTTCTAATGTGCATTTTTTTGACCAATCATTTATTTTGAGATCATTGCGCGCTTCACTTTTGTCTTTGAGTATCAATAATACATTTGATTGTTAATTTTTTTTTCATATATATATATATATATATATACACCTTTTTATCTTATTTTTATATATATATATATATATATATATATATATATATATATATATATATATATATATATATATATATATATTCCTAAGCATTTTAAAAAGTTTTTTTTCACCTAATTCAATGGTTGACCATATATATATATATATATATATATATATATATATATATATATATATACGGATACCCTCTAGTATTCCATTTTATTTTTTTATAATTTCTATATTAACAGTTATTGTTCAAGTATACTTTAACCATGTTTTGCAGTCTAATTTTTTGTTCAATGTAGTCAAAATTATTTGGAATTAAGCAACACCTATTTTATTACATTCTCATGCATACTATCTAATATCAAAAATAAAATATAATTTTGTATCTTCTTCTCCCTTTGTGTTTTCTTGTTCGACTGGACCTTCAGTTGCTCCACAACTCATATTTTTAAAAAGTTTGTATCCAATTTTCACAAAAGTATAAAACATGTCGGACAGTAGTTACGAAGAAAATGTTCATTGAAATTTTTTTTACAAAAATAGTCAAGATTTTGGACAACATCATGAAAATAATTTCTTCTTCCTATTAACAACTAAAACTTTTTTTTATTGAAAATAAAGATGATACTAATAAAGAAGAATACTTCAATTAGAAATAATGTTACAATGACTTTTCTCATGCTTTAGTTAATGCATTCATGAAATGTGATTGTAATACTTCTACATGCATTTTCATTAACTCTTACACATGTGAAGTAAATAATACATCAAATGAATATTGACAGTGTAAATAAAAACCATAACTTCATTGTTTATTTAATTTTTTAGATCAACAATGATCTTTATGTGTGTACATAGGTATGCAATGCACCATTTTAAAAGATCACAAACTCTTTAAATACCCAATTCAATGCAAATTTCATAAAAACTAGAAGTCTACTGATTTGACCAAAGAGGATTTGGAAATTATAGTGAAATGAGGAACAACTCTCTATTTATAAATGTTATGAACAATGTGAAGAAAAATTTATTAATTAATAGTGTAAATAAAAATAGGTCATCTTAACTTCACAAAAATTTGAAAATTTTGACTGTCCGATGTTCATGCAATCCAAAAATAAGAGACCCCAATTTTGCGACACATGGTGTAGGGTCCATCAATGAAAAGTAATTTAAAGTGGTCGAGCTAGAAATGAAATAGGTAGTTTTAGATAACAATTTATTTTTTACGAATTAACAATTTAATGAGTCGGGACATTTTCCCCATATGTTTGTACTGTAGTAATGGCGGTATTCTCCTGTACCTATGGTGTCTGCAGCACTCCATTAGTTGGCGAGCCACCTACAAATGAACAGAGATCTGGGAGGAATCACATACATAAACGTGGATAGTAGTTTCCAGATTGAGTAAGGACTCTATTGTCGGTAAGTTTGTAACATAATACTGATGACTTTTTACTCGTGGGCCAGCTACCGACGGACCACGCAGGCAAATAAATCTCAACTATTCTTACAGGATAAAGAAAGGGATATAGTTTGATTTATTTTATGATCCGAAAAAACTTTATCTCTTCAACTGTCACAAAAGAAATAAGAAAACATGCATACTTGAAGCAGTTTGACAATAAGGCTGGTTCCGAACACGCTCTGCACGACTGCAAACTTTTCTGGATGATCTGCAGGACGATGAGGAGCCAATACACATTCTGCTAAACATTTTTTGCGTTGCACTCTACAAGCCGAACAAGCCAGAGACGGTGTTTTTCTTTTCTCCATGTGCGGATATAAACGTCTGTACAGGTGCTTCGAAAGCCTTATTATTATAATGCTGCAAAGACGACTTTGCAGTATGAGATGCTTGCCCTGTTTTATAGGATTTTTTCAAATGCGGACGTCACATGCGACGTATGGAATGACTTCAATATTGCCATTATTGCGATTGCGTTCATCTTGATCGGCAGGACATTTTTTTCTCCTCTGAGTTTGGAATTTTTTCGTAGAAAACTTAGCAATTATTCAAGTTCCGGCAAAGGACGATGTGAGGTGAATGCAACATAAACGGCCATCGCAATTACGTTTTAATGATTTTGAAGCATGGTAGAAGCCTATTTACAGTCATGTCATAGTCCTGGCTCACCGTACGTCCACAATGACTTACCGTGCATCGAAAATGGCTTGCTATCCTTTCAAGGAGCATGATACATGTTTGAATGATACATATTTTGACAGTCCCACAGGTCTTACACATGTTTGAATGATACATATTTTGACAGTCCCGCAGGTTTTACAGAAAGATAAAAGTTCCCCCTAACTTTTAGGGGACAGATTAATTGATTTATATTTTTCCATCAGAGACAAATTTCCATCCACGCCCTTAGGAGGCCTGGAAGCCCACGTCCATGTCAACAGATTAATTAAATTTTTGATTTTCCAACAGTGACAAGAAGTAAAGCAAATTTCCATCCACGCCTTAAGGAGGCCAATTCCAGCAGTGACAAAAATCAAAGATTAAAGCACAGTATTATTATAAAAACAGAATAATGTAATTATTATCATGCGGGAGGCGTTCTAGTTAGGGGAGCCCTTCTTCATATCCTTTTGATACCCCTCGTCACCTTTAGTCACACGGTACTTGACTATGTCTTAATCGCTACCGCCTTTGCCCCGCCAGAGTCGCCGTGAAACCTGAGATATTCTCAAATCCTCGGCACACGAGTAAAAATCACTGAAGTGCAGCGCACTTCTAACATGAAAATGGGCCCGACAGCAAGCTTTGCTGTCGTTTAGGTCAAGCTCGGCACAATTTTTGTTAGAAACTGCGCACTGGAGATAATTTCTCCACTCACAGTTTAACTGCCTGTTCACGTCCCTCTCATGCACGCCTCATGCACATCATGCACGCAGTCTGCATGCTCAGCAGTTAACAGGAGTTCGTTCAAGCAGTTAGTGGATTAGTTTAGTCTTAGTTAGCATGCTGTCAAAGCAGTAGTTTAGTTTCAGTTTGATAAGTTTTGAAACTCTATTTATGTAAGTATAGATTCGCAATTTTCAAGAACAAGAATCAAGAAGATCAATAATTTTTTTTCCAAGATTGCCGTAGCAATTTGATTTAGTCTTATATTTCTGTTATCTTCTTTCTTGCTGCTCTGTTCTTCTCCCTTCAAACTGGTATCAGAGCCTACGACGACCTACAGCAAAAGACCCACGATCCCTGAAGAATGCATCAGTGAAGTGTGAGCCTTCAATCAGTCTTCATCAAGCGGCGATATACAATCAGTTTGACGCAGCAAGCTGAAAAGAAGCTTTGTAGCGCAGCAAAGACAACTGATTGGGCGACGCTCTTTAAAGCGTGCTAAGAGGCGCAGCGAAGAAGCACGGGATTTGTCCAGCCTGGATGCAGCAAACCCTGAAGTTTGACCTGCGCGACCTATCAGAGGTACGTAGCAGAAGAAAGAAGCAATTTGCACAGTGGACGTCTTCGCATAACGGACAAGTCGACAGACAAATTTTTAAAAAAAAGGAGGACAAAAGATTGCAGTCAAATCAGATTTGCCAAGCACAGTCAAAGAAAAGCTTTGGTATAAGGAGGATTTAGTCGCTGAGTAGAAATTTAAAGAAGTTGTTCATTTTGAAAGGTTCAGCGTGAGACATGGCCACAAATAATAATAGTTTTATAATTTATTTATTATGTTTGTAAAGTAACTCTAATTTAGAAAAAAATGATTAATTTATATTCCTTTTTATTAATTTCTACCTTGACAAAATTAATCATATGTACATCTCTTATCTTATTTTGTCTAATCTTATGATCAAATTATGTTTTTGTCTAATCTTAATCATAAGTAAGTGGATTAAGATGTTTTAGTTGAAAAAGAAGAAGATGGTTCCCATGAAATCCTTAGTCACATGGTACCTACCCTCAATCATGACATTCCACAAGAACTTGCAGTAGTTACAATAGAAAAGTGTAGGATAACAAATGAAGATGAGGAAAAAGTTAACTTTGAGAGCATGCTAAATCATCAAGTTGACATTGAAGATGAAAAAATTCAAATGACAAATCATAGATAACAAAGGATGATTTGCATCCTCATGATCATGATCAAGAAAGTGATATTTTAAACCTTGATATGATTTCTTCTACATCTTCTACTATTCAACTTGAATAAATTCCGATCAATTAATCCATGTTACTCTTTACTTTAAGGTGATTCTTTTTAGGTTGAGAGAAGCGGTCCCATCAAGAAAGAAGGAGTCAGCTCTCCAAACAAACTAATCGTAAAATTTGTCTTATTTGAGATATTCAAGCAAGGTTATCAACTCCTCACTCAATATTTAGTTGTTTCTTCACTCTTGGAAGGTGGAAATTAAATCAAATGGCCTTGATAAGTCATGAAACTAGATAAACCTCTCTTAGAAACCAACCTTGCAACCATAACACAAGTGACACTTTAAGCTATCCAACAAGACCATCAAAAAATTAGAACTAAGGAAGAATTGATATTATTGATGCAATAAAAATGGATATGGAAGGATTATGATTGGGTGTTGGAATCACATGTATAATCCATGCACTTAAAAGTGGAACTAGAAGGCCTAATTGCTTCCCTAAGAGGACATGAATGTGCTAATGCTCTTAGCTGTAAGAAGGAGCTAACAAGATGTGGTAATCAAACTTCATGGTGCCATAGTGGTAAATCAAGTTTTCCATTTGACCCTAAAGGAAATAATATGACTTCAAGTTAGTGGTTTTAGTTTGTTGTTTTTATTCAATAAGTGGTTAACACAAGTAGTAGTATATTGCCTTATTATTTTAATGTCTTGTTTTGTTGGTTTCCTTAGGTTAGTTGTATTTCTTATATTAGTTGTGTTTTTTTATTGTTTCTATTGAGTCTTATTTTTTGAAGTCAAAAGAGGTGCCACAATGTACTAAATCTCTTTGGTAGTCCAAGATATTAATCAACAACACTATGTTGTCATGTTTAAGGCCTATCATTATCATGAAAATTCTAAGGGTTCTCTTGACTAGTAGGCTAGCCAACCCATGTGAGTCACCAAAACTATTGTAAATTTTCCCTACCAAGGCCAAATGCCAACCCTTACAACTAAAAAAACTTTTTATGGCATCCACTTAAGCCTCTACATGGTGCTATCCTAAGTCATGATATCTCATATTTACTTCATTAAGTCATTTAACACTCTTAAAGGTGTCATTGAGTCTATTTGTGATCACCATATGTCTTAGTTATCCTTGGTCCTTAGGTGATGTGCTTGATCATCATAGTGTTCATTACCTATCATCTGAATGGATTAGGTCTCAATGTCTTGTCATTGTCATGTTTCTATTTCCATTGGTGTCAAGTATCATTATGATGTTTTATAATGTTTAGAGGTTTTTGACAAGGAATTGAAGTGTTCTTATAATCTAAAAGTGCCTTAATGAAGATGGTGAAGATGGTAGCTAATGACTCATCATGATATTCTATAGTATATTTGGTATATGCAAGGTATGATGGATATAAGCTTTAAAGTGTGATAAAAATACATATAAGTTTATTTGAATCCTTTTAGATGGCTATAATATACTCTTTATGTCATTAAGTGGAAAATCTATTTTGTAAAACTATGTGTACATTGTATAAAAGGAGGGTTTTTGTTTTAAAATGGAAAAATTACACCTCAAAAGGCCACAAAGTTGGTTTTGATCTAAACCTTCTTACATCAAAATGAATTACCTTGAATCTGATGATGTCATTATCATATAATGCACTTTGTTTTCATGTGTTTTTAACTGTCCCCTAGTTATTTGTTGAATTCCCCTTACTTAATGAGTCCTCTACTTTCCACTTGGACTACTTCATCTTTGGTAAAAATTCTATCTATGCTTTTTCTCTTAACCTTATAGTTTTTCTCTTGATCAGAAAGACATCATCATTAATAGTGAATATAGTTTAAGGTTGTCAAGGATTGGTTACTTTTAACTTTTTCTTCATCGATCATCAAGGACATGGTGACACTAGTAAACTTACCAATCATATGGGCTGGTTGTCTTGGGAGTTTGTTACTATAATCATACCAAATTACAGGCACCTATGATCAATGTGGTACTAATTTTTATTTTCAAGAGAATGGTGAAATTTGAGTACAAACTATGCCCTCCAAAATAAAGGTGAGAATCATTTTTCAAATGTATCTACTATAGTTGATAGGAAGAACACTCATGGAATTCAAAATGCATGAGAATTATGAATATTTTATAAGGCACGTAGATCAAGGATAGAGTATTAACATTTAGTAAAGCATGGAGATATTTGATAAAATACCTTGAAAAAATGTAATCAAACTTTGTTATTTTAGCATTGAAGTTTTAAAAAGAATATAATTATGGGTGTTATGGTTACAACTTCATATCTAATATTAATAAGTTTGCATGAGATGGCCAAATCAATAACTATGATCAACGTCATAGGTACATGCAAGATGTGTAAGACATTACAGGTACATGAAATGTTTGAAAAAATACCTCAAAGAGGTGTGGTATTATGTGAACTACTTATCAAAATGCTCTAATGAGATATGAACTCCACAACATATGCAAATGAATGTGGATCTATGCACAAGGCACATCTATTGGTTAAGTTCCATGACCACATGTATGAGTAATTTGTGGAGGAAAACCCAATGTGGAGGCCTACACAAGACATGAGAATTAGTTGATAAAGTGTCTTGATGAGATTTAATCTCATGAGATGATTTCAAATGCAATTGACAACAATTTGTAGTCGCCAAATCATAGTCAACACATGCAAAACATGAAGTCATGTAGGAACACATGAACTATCTAAAAAGATGCCTCAAAGAGATAAACTATCCTAATGGAAATATTATCGTATTTTCCCAAATAATAAATGGGAAAAGATAGTAGGAAGTCTATAGGTATAAAAACTACTACCTACAGGTGATACCTAATTACAAGTAATAAAGGTGGGCATGCAAATTAATAAAAAATGGGATTGAGGCATGTTTTATGGCTCACACACTAGTTTCTTCTCTGTATAGAGGAATTATTACCATTGTTAGATATTTTAGAAAACAAGGTTAATCCTCCACCTGAGAGAACTGATTACCACAAAGCTTCCAAATGATACATTCCCTATAAAGGTTTTTATTCCCATAGTTCCTACAATAAGAGTGCTTGTCACTTTTAAAAAATTTGAAGAATTGCAACCTAAAGAGTTTTGTACTCCACTTACTATCCCTAGGAATTTATAGGATATAAAGATGCAATAATATGATACTGCACAACAATCTATAAATACATGGTTTTAATGAATTAAAGGCCCATATAGTCATGGTTCTAGTGTGTCTCTAAGCCCTTATAATTTTTGAAAAGAAGTTCTAGATCCCTTTATCATCTCCAATGGTTATACATGGACAATGATAGATTCCTCTTTCAAGAATGTCTCATAGTGAAGACTAAACTCAAAATTCTCTTTTTTAGCTCTTCTAAGAGCTATTATTTATGCATGCATCTCCTTTTGAGGGTTTCATTAAAATGAAAATGATATAATCAAGGATTTCTACACATGTTTGAGGAAATGAATATGTTTTGACACAATGACTTGGTCTCCATAGGATTGAAGTATGCTCCCCTTTTCATGCAACTTGAGATGTTTGAGAAAAATAAGGAGGGTAATTAAATAACAAGTCAAGTTGCAAGAAAAGACAAGTCAAGCACCCTAATAAACTTTAGTTAACTCTATTAGTTTTTTTGTAAAATAGATCAACTCTAACTCTTCTTTTGGTCTCCTCTAAGACATTTTACTTCTCTTATCCCTACTTTTTTCTATTTATTTAGGATTGTATGCCTTGTTTTAGGATCACTCACCTAGGTATGAGAAAACTTTATCAAGTTTTATACTTGATAAACCTCTTGGATTAATAAATAAATTATTGTAGATTCTCCATTATTTGCTTATAGTGTGTTTATGCTTGTTCATATGTGTATAAGTGGTATAAATATTCCATTAGCATGCCCTTGTCACACATATATGTTTATTAGTTGTCTTATGTAAGTTACGTGAAGTGTCAAAAATTAGTGATAATGTTTGGAGTGTAATCTGGTTGAAAGTGTCTCACGATAGGCCTCTCTTCCTTCACCTCCAAGCTATATTCATCCATGAAGGCCTTCATATGACACATTTTTTCTTAAGATTTTGGAGATAATGTTTTAGTCAATTTTTGGTTCATTAGTGTTGTTGGGAGTACAATATTGAGAGGATCATTAAAGAATAGGTGCACCACCATCACTAGTATATGTTTTCCCTTTAAATTTATCTTTCTAACTCTTTTCACCCTCAAATAAAAATAGGTTTAAGAAAAGGATTCAATGTTGAAACATCAGAGGATCTAGCCTCATAATATAGAGGTTTGGTCTAGTTATAGGTAACCCAGAACTTGTAGAACAATCCAATGTTAGTATAGGTTGGAAGGAGAATTGGATAATCTACATCATAGGGTGAAACTTGGGTTTTTAACAAATATATTTAAAACCTACAAGAAAAAAAAGAGAGTGTAATGACTTGAGTTGAACTTAGTCACACCATTGATGATTATCTATTGCATATGTATCTAATAGTCCAAGTAGTGAGGTAAAGCCCACATAAGTCCCCCACCAAGAGTGAGTGCTAAATTTATGCTATTTTGATAATATGTATGTAGTTAGAAGATGGTTTTGATAGTTGACAATAATAACTCTCAACATGGTTTTTAGGGAGCTTGACATAGCTTATGGATTCTACTTTTGAATGTTTCAAAATTTGGGAAGAATAGGGTAAATGTGCTCAATGTGTGAAAGTGTATATGATTGAACCAAGATAATAGTAAGTAGTGATAATGATTGAATATTGAATTGCATTTATAGGTGAATACTTTGATAATTTACCTTAGCTAACCTTATGAAACATGACAGACCTTATTTGAAATGGGAGCCAATCATTAGAAGTAGATAGGAGCACATTATTCCCATATCCTATTGGTGTGGACCTATCTTAAAGGATAATATACAAATGTCCTTTCATAGTGATAGTCTAAAGGCAAGTTTACATATCTTGATCGTTGAACATTGAATATTATGTATATGAGTAAGGTTAAGAAAAATATCAAGCTTGCATAAAGATAACTGGCATAGAATAATGGTAAATAATATTCATGTATTTGTGTGTAAGTCATGTGGCTTAGGATGTGTTAATAATTTTTATTTTCAAGTACACGTGACTATATTTATCTTCCTACATTATCCATGTTATATATATGAAATAGATATATTAAAGTAGAAAGAGTTGAGCTTGAGCTTGTGGAAAACACTTTGGATATGATCAGAGAATTAACTTGTGTAGGGAACTCAAATTTCACAAATTTTTCCTTTGAGATTGAAAAATATTAAAATTTAAAAAATTAAACAATTTGAAAAGAGAGCAAGGAATACTTATTTTTTTATGAATCTAAATTTTCATGTATCCTATAACTGATGATGAATAACTATGTCATGTAATTGAAACACTTGGTAAAATTTGAATCAATTGAAAATATAGAGTGACAAAGTCCGAAATTTAAATAACTAATTGAGCTATTGAGTTGGAAAGGTGAATAATCCAAACACTTATGAATAAGTAATAAAAACTAATGTCCTAATTAAAAAATGTATAACCATGCTTGGTTCCATAGAATCGATGCTAAGGTAATTCACTATAACTAGAATCGAATATACGTTAGCCACATAATCTCAAATCATACCAATTAAAATCAATATTTATTTTATTTTGCATGATCAAATGGGAATGAAGGATACTCATGCCCCCATCATGACCATATTGGTAATACAATTTTATTTAGAATGAATATTTTTGCTTTTGAATTTGAAATTTTTTATCTTTTCACTTTTCACTTTAAATTTTTCCACTTCGAAAATTTGAATAATATTGAGCATGAATGAGTATCATGTACCCTGTCAATATCTTTCAATTATATATTTTTTTCTCATCCATATTCTCAACTACAAATGTATCTACAACATGTAACTTTGAATTTATAATTTTTTTTCACATGCCCATGCATGTGATTTTTAGTGTGTATGATTCTGTGCTCTAAGTTTTTGTATAGGTGAGTGTTTATTTGCATGCCATACGCCCCAATAATTAGTATTGATATACTAATATATAGAATGTGTCTTATCTATAAATTAGTTTCAATTTTAGAAAAATTGTAATTTGTTATAAAATTCTTATTTTGCATTATTTTAAATCTTTGAAAGCATTTAATCAATATGTTACAACCTATATTCTATATATTTGAAATTTTAATGTATTGCAAATATTATCATGTAATTTTGGATCTCTAAGACAATCCCACTGTGATGCCTTCCATTTTTATATGAGGCATGTAACTTACAAGCCATTAATCTCAAAAGAAGAGTTAATTTATCATGTGATAAATATATGATCATCTATTATGATGTCATCATGTTGGATATTATGTTAACATATAGAATGACATTTCCATTGAAGCATGTGTTTAACTTTTTGAAGACAAGGAAAAAAAATTTCATGTCTAGATAGATTTAACAATGGAGAATGTAGTAAAGTAAGCATATTTGAACTAGACTAGGTGCTAAGAGTGCATAATAGAGTTCACAGCACTAATAACCAAGTTAAAAAATAACAAAAAAGAAAACATAGATAATAATGTCACATAAATTCATAAAATAAACCCAAGGTCCACATACAAGGTACATGTTCAAATTTCACACAATTAAATACTACACCCATTGGGCCCAATGGTTGTAAATAATGGACATGTTTAAATGTCACACAAGAAAATATTGCACTCATAAGGCCTATAGGCTAAAAAAAATGGACATGTTAAAATGTATCACATAAAAAGAAATGATATCATAGATATGTTTAAATAATTTTCACATAAGGGACAATAGCCACACACAATAAGTAAACATGGTTAAGGCTATTATGTAATATAGTAAATAGCATTAAATAATAGAAAGCAAGTGAAAAATAGTCTATTCCATCTCCATGTATCAATGTAATATTTTTTTATATAAGAGTAGCATAACCATGTAACACAATTCAAAATATAAGTGATTTAACAACATACTTGTAAGATATGCAACATAAAATTACATTTGAGGTCCTAGGTACATAAAACTTGTTATAGTGTAACTTGTAAAAACTTATGTCCCCAACATATGCATGGCCACTATGTAGAAGGGAATTCCAACATATAATAATGCATATATAGTGTATATCATGCATCACACCCAAAATAATCATGAAATACATGTGTTTATATAATAAAATATATTATCTACTAGCATATATGATAAAAAACATATGCATATAATTAACTATCATCTCATTTCATGGTTAGACTCCAATTTTTTATTGTTTGAAAATACTTGAATGCATTTATACTTTTAATATATGTATCTATGTATTTGTGTGTGTGTGTGTGTGTGTGTGTGTGTGTGTGTGTGTGTGTGTGTGTGTGTGTGTGTGTGTGTGTGTGTGTGTGTGTGTGTGTGTGCGCGTGTGTGTGTGTGTGTGTGTGCGCTTTATTTTATTAATATTTTGGAAAAAAATATAGCCTAAAATTCCATCGATAGGAGGACCATAAAATATGTTTGGATCACAGAGTTGGAGTCTAAATTTATGTGGATGAGAAATATATATGTATATGTATTTTAATATGAAAAAGAGTCAAGTGTCATATCATAACTTGCATGGTCAGTTCTTATAGAAGTTATTTCTAAATACATAATTGGAGAAGGCGTAGTACCTAGTGAAGTCTATCTTATAATTAACTTTACTTATTTTGGAACATGTTGGGTTGTATTGGGAGTTTCCTTAGGATGCACTAGAGTATATTTATACTTCTTTGAATATTTTATAACTCTTTGATATGAAGCATACTACCTAGGAAGGTAGAAATTTGTTACCTAAACTAGCTGTTTAGAAATATTTTATATGGATTCCAACATTTAATCTATACTATGTTTTTTAATTATGCACTCATTATCTTTTTACTAATATTTAGATTAGGTATCTTGATTAGATTTTGATGGTGTTAATGAAAAGTATCCACAATCAACTGTGGTACTAGGGGAGGGAGGAGGATGAGGGGGAGTTATCTTGAATGTAGAGGTTACTCTTATGTAATGTCTTAAATTTGACCACTTGATTGCAATGTATATATTTGAGGCATATATGCACTGGAGATGGTGTTTCTCAAATCTTTTACATCTAAGGGCATCCTAGTAACACATTGAATACCCCTAAACTTGTTAATACTAGAATTGGAGTATCCATTACTTATAAACCAACTTGGATAGGTAGAAATATGTGCCCCAAAGTACCTCTATATGTGCATCAAATTATTTGAATATGCTTGATGTATCTTTTAAATAATGTTCTGTGTATCTAAGACTATAACATACTACCATTTTGGATTTATTTTTACTTGACCCATTATAAATCATGAATAATATAGGTTTATTGTTGATGGATGCTCAAATAAAAAGTGATTTCGTATATGAATCATCATCATTGATTTCACAATCATAAAATATGATCATTGGATATTGTGATAAAATGCTTGTAAACTTTATAACTCGACTACATTAATTAATAATATAATTACATTATTTAATTAATGTAACCATGTTATATGAATTATGGCTTGGTGATTACAAAGCCATAGTGTGATCACATTGTTATATAATTCAATCACGCTATTATCATTTTTAATAACATGATTGTGTGAATAACATGATCACATTACCTATGTATCAAAAAAAATAAAAAGAAATACCTGAATGCAAAATCTTCATTTTGCATTCAAGTTTTCTTGCTCTCCTCCAGCTTCCACGATCTTGTTTTGGGTGAATTAGATAAGAGAGTGCTAGGAAGCTACCAAATTTGTCCCAAAAAGCTGTTAATCAATGATGATACCATGTAAGAGAGGTAAGTGATAGAAATATTCCCTATTTAACCCTAGGTTTTCATTATTTTCATTATTTAAACCTAAATTTTAGTTTTAATTTGTTTTTTTAACAATCCATCATGTTAACTCTCCATAAAATCCTCTTATTATTGGTCCTCCTAATCCTCCACCTAACCCTCCAAAAACTCTCTTATTACTCCTCTTATTCCTCCACCTAACCCTCCTACAGTTCCACAAAATCCCTTAGCAATTAGGATATTCTAATTGACAACATTGTTGAAAATAAAATTGAAATTAAAGAATTAATTGGGAGAATGAGGGATCCCACTTTGACCAACCCCCATCACACCCAACTAGCCAATTCCCTAGAGACCTTATTAGGTCAAATTGACTGATGGAATTCATATAGGGATACTTGTAGGGCATATTATGTTGATAAATTGTCAGCACTTCAAGGAAAGAACAAAAAAATTTCAAAAGCTTCCATTTTTCCCCTATTTATTGACTCGACCACCAATTCCCTATTTCTCATAACTGGTAAATGTTTTCCTATCCACCACTATGTACATAACTTAATCACAACCAATTTTTTGGATCAATGGTGGATGGTGTTTGACTATCCACTATGTAACAATCACTAGGTCCCATTATATTTTTTGAGGAAACTCTACTCTGAGTTTGTCTTCAATGAGATTCTAAATTATTTTGATTTTAGTGAGTTTTAGAGCGGATGGAAAGGATCTGTGTAACATCAACCAAGTGCATATCATGTGACTAATCAACCTGCACATATCCATATCTAAAAGCTTCTTAAGCATGGGATCCCTTCTACAGTTTAGTAGGTCATGTAAATCAACACTCTACATGCTCTTAGTTCACTCACTGATACACTCATTCATCATATGATTAGGATTTCACATAGTGATGATAAAGATATGCCACCTACTATGTATACCTGATCCCACCCTTGAAGTTATTGTAGAGTTATGTGCATAGGACCTTGTGATGATGATGGTACTAGTAGTTAATAGGGATTGGATAATATTTTTATATGTGAGGAGTTTTTGGCATGAACATTTGGTGTGCAGACATCAATGACTACATAAATTGAAGTATATTTTATATAAATCTCATGTGAAATTTAAGTTATATTTGTAAATTTAATTTAGCTAACAATTAATTTACATACTACACAAATTTAGGTATATTTTATATAAATGTCATGTTAAATTTAAGTTATATTTGTAAATTTAATTTAGCTAACAATTAATTTACATAGAAATTGAATAATATATATGTCAATTTTCATGTCGTAAGAGATGCGGTGCCTTCATCATCATAGTCAAAATTTACAAGATTTGATTTGTCACATATATTATTTATATATTTAGATCTAGCTATTGGCCCCTCCACTACTGCATCTATCTCTATTAGGAAAACACCATTTACTTATACAAAGATAAAATTTTGAGTTAATCTTATGCTCTATGTACATTTAGTCTATGTATATTTTACTTGTAAGTTTAAGTTAAATTTATCTTTCTCCACCATATCAAAATCCCCAAAAGTAAGCCATATGGCTAGAGGTATGTATTCAACCAAATATTTTCATAAAGTTGATATGTCATGACCGTAGCTAGAAGCATAGATATTGAGAATCCATAATAATTATCCATCAATATCAAGAAGAAGCCAAGTATCCTGGTGTGACAGGTCACCCCCTATGACAAAAATTAAGGAAGAAAATTTTGAGGAAACCAAGATATTGGTTTCACAACATTCATCATTGTGCAGGGTGGAGAATCTAATAGCATCAAACTAGATGACTTTAAGATCATATTGTAGAAGAAACCTTGATTTTTAAAATTATTTTAGGAAAAATATCTAAATATCCTAAATGTAGATACATGGTTCTCATAAAGAATTTTTTAGAGACTCTATGAAACTTGAAACATTCTAAGGTTATAAATTTATTATGAAGTATCATCCATAAGGAACCCCCATGAACATATCCAATACCTTAAAAAGCCATAAAATTATTTCCCAAAAGGGTTGATTGGTTTGGTAGAATAAAATACCTAATCAAATTACAATGTCATTTAACCAAATTTTCCTCTCATGAAGAATCTCCATCACCACAAGGTGGGTTGTGTGATTGCCTAAAGGCCTAATTGCTTTTAGAGGATAAACTACCAAAAGAGGAGCTCACTTGAGGCTGAAACATTTTTGAAACATAGATATATGGGGGCATGAACATACTTAGATGCTCAATTGTGGGGTTGGCATTGTGCACATTAGGTGAGGATTTAGTCATATGGGAAATAGTAATTAGCTGGGTAGTTTTGTTACTAAATTTTTATTTTAATAATTTTCATCCAACCATTTTTATTTTCCACCACCTTGGGCTTATTTAAGAGTGGTTATTTAGTCAATGGTTTTTAACATCTCATGAGGGAGTAGTCTTTGACCCTAGGGTAGAGAGACTGGAAATGAACACAATTATTTTGGATATTAAAGTAAACAACATTTCTCGCCCGTCACTTAGTGCCAATTTGAATAAAAACGGATTATTTTTAATCCTTCGTCAAATCAACTTCAACACATACCCACTTCTTACGGTTTATTGAATATATCCTAATTAGATCATAACATAAAACATGCCCTATGGATTTGAAAATCTCCTTGATAAAGTACCATAAAGGAAGTGAGAGGCTATGGACCTCAATACAGACTGACCCCTAAAGGGAATCCGAGCCTTAGACCTTAGAGTCATTAGTCCACAGGGAAAATAATTGAAGAGTGTGTCCCAAGAAGCAACATCTTAATTTAGGTAATAGAATTTAGACGTAAGATAACTCTTTGAAAGAAATAAGAAAAAAAAACCTTAGTAAGGTTTTGAATTCCAATGACATGGACACATGAGGGTTCTCATTAGTGTCAAAACCAAGCATTGAGTGACTAAATTGAGGGGATACAAAAAAATAATCAATAAGATAATAGTTTTTTTACCATTTGCAAACATGTTTTATGGCATCAGGCTATAAGAAAACATCAAGTGGGGAGGGAGAGTAGGAATTTATAACTCATCGTAGACTTTAGGCATGAATTTCATGGCTTTCTTTGGCACCATCCTTACAACTACCTACATCAATAGTTACAATAGAGATGGAGAAGGCCATAATATATAAGAATAACACCTAAAGAAAGGTTTTCTTAGTGCAATAAATGGGACTAGATTTGACACTCTATTAGGGATGGTGTGGAAAAAAGGAAATGAAAAAAAATAAGACTAAAAGGCAGACATACAAAATCTTAGCAAAGTATGTTAACATAATTTTTCCTTGTCTACCTTAATATTTCACTACTTATGCTTTATTGGGTTTTGTTTCAAGCTCTTGATTAACCAATTTTGTGTCATATTTCCTATCATTTTTTTCACTTTTCATCTACACTTTTTATTTATATGTTCAACTAGTATGTATGTTTATTGATATCCATTATTTTTTAAGTAAATCATTGTTATGATTTTCACAAAAAAAATTCACTTATTTATTTTGGGCTTTTTTCAAGGCTTTATTGTCACTATATTTTTTGAAAGTGATGTTCTAATTTTTTCTACATAAAACATTTTTTGCTAGATTGATAAGCATCAGTTAGTTTTAGGGTTTTGTATTTCCAAATCCTTTTTTGTAATATATTGATCAAGCATAAATCTATATTATTTATTTTAGGTTTTGATTGAGAATTTATTTCCTTGTGTCAAGTTGTTAATCCATTCATTTAGAGGATTTTGTAAGAACCCCCAATATAAATGACCACTACCTTTGAACTTGTACCACTAATTTAGTATATATTTAAATGATCATGATGCCAAAGAATTCAAGGAAGTTTATAGTGAAGGTCTTCCATGAGGTAATTTTTATAACCCATAAACCCCTTTACCTAATGTTTTTCTTGATTTTATGTTACTTTATGGGTGGAGTCCTTAAAGTCTCCCCTAAAATTGAATTTGCTTGAATCCTTTACCCTTTTGTGCTACTTTGTGGGTTGAGTCTCCCTTGAGAGATTGCTCAATAAGTGGGTTCACATCTATTGGAAATTCCATGTCATTAAGATTAAATGGATATAGAACATGACTAAAGGTTTGTTTTTTGTCCCTTTTCTAATTTTAACCACTATAAGACTATTTCCAACCATGGGAACTACTTTATTTAAAATACACTGATATTATTTTCACAGTAGACTAAGGTAATTTTAATCCTCTGAGAAATCCAAACTTAAATCCTTGATTAGATTTAGTTCTCCTATCTTCCTATGCAATTTTTTATCTTATTTAATAGCTCATTAAACCCTTAGGGTGGTTAATTTGTCATAATATACCCAAGTTATATGAGGCTCATTCATATACATGATTTGTTTTGATATTGACCTGACTAAGGATCCAAAGGAAACCATTTCAGACAAATTAGTGAAAACTATTTATCATAGCATGTGTTATATATTAACCTCCTCAATACATGTTTATGATGCCAATCCTCAAACATATGATTTAAGAATGCCCTTAAATGAATAAATATTAATAAGATCCACAATATAAAAATTACCCATATAATAAATTGGCTAGTTACACTAAGAACAAATAGACCACTTTGACTTATAGAAAGAATGATTCATCTTTTATGTCATGTATATAGATTGGAATCTACTATTTATCAGCTGATAAGTCACCCAAGATCCAACTCCTCTACCCCAAATTATTTTCATTCCATTAAAATCACCTCCAAGGTATCACTATTAAGCCTTCATAACCCATGGGGTTTGTGCCAAATCATGAATCCCCTTTTCAAGGTGACTAACACATACATAGAGGATGATGTGGTGTCTTTTAATGAAAAAATAATGTCTCAAATGATCTCACATTCTCTCTCCTTTATAATATAAAGAGTATGCTCAAGATAAATTTCAGCCTTTCTAGGCAGGTAAATTTATACGTGGAATTTGAATAAATCATGTCTTCTTTAATCATATTTTCAACCCTTAAAGACCTTGAAGATGGAAATTGCATGCACCTTGATTTATATTCATAATATTTTATTATTGGAATGTTTATGGCCTTACTTAATGTACTCATAGATACATGATGGAGTTCATAATTTTTGTAACACAAAAATAATTTTTTTACAAGAAGTTAATAATTCTATTTTTATTCTTCAATTTTCTACTCCTAAAATTCTACTAGGTTCTCTTTACTAGGTTTATAATCATAAACCTTGATGAAGAGGAATTACGGAATTAATCATGTCATAGGTTTCACAAAATATCATGTCTTTGGGTTATGACCCCAACCATCAATTGGTGTGGACCCTTTCTAATTTTTACAATTGCCTTCTTGGGTTGGCCAATCTATATGCTTCTAATCACATCATCAAAAGAAAGTTAATTTGCAGATGGTTGGAAAAAAAATTCGCAATGCTCAATGTGTGATCTATGGGGATTCTATTAAAGGTGAATCCAAGGAATATAATGAAGCCTATATCCCTATGCATTGGTGTACTAGGGAGAAATATGTATGGTTCTACATGCATAATAATATCAGTCTCTCCAATCCTTATCACCATAGAAGAAGAGAGTCAAATTGCTCTTGGTTCACTTAATATAACCTTATATAAGGCCAAGATAGAGTTGTTAAAATATTTGATTAGGAATTAATCATGAAGCAAGATTTTTTCTCCTTCTCTAGCTCTAAGGATTGTCTTATTTTGGTTATTGATGATGGCATTCTCTTATAACACCATCAAATATACTTCTCAATTGAATGGAGTTTTACTCAAACTATAACCTCTATGTAAGAGATTTAACTCAACATATCTCATCTTAAGCATGATTTAACCCTTCAATTTATTACATAGATATAAAATTTCATTCCCCAACCCTCAGGGGCCACATGATGAATTGATTTATGCTCTAATGCCATCATTTGGACTACCACTTGATTACATTTATATGTTAATTAATTAGATGTATTTCTATAGTGGTATCATGAAGCATAATACTAGGAATTCCATATAATTTCATAATAACTTGATCATGATCAATGCAATATCAGTCTTTAGGATGTTCAATGAAGACGCAAGCTCAATATTGAAGAAGCATACATTTATTGAGGAACTCAACTATATGCAAGAATGAATTGGTTGAGATTGAGGATATTTTTACCAAATAATTATTTACCATTATTTATTCTAATTGAGCTTACCAAGTTACCAAACATTCTAAAATCCTTTGTTCACTATTATGAATTATTTTTTCCTTATCAACCTTTTTATCTAATGCATGAACCAACACATTTACAATGCATTCAAGTTTACCGTGAAAGATGTCTATACCCTATAGAGTTTCATTTAATAGACATCTATTTTATAATGTTATCAAGGAAGAAACCATGTAGATGGAATTTAAGAAAACACCCAGGATTGACAATTTTCCATGTAAATTTTACATAGTACATTGTTGGTATTGATCTCTATAAAGTCTATTCTAAAGTTGTTTTGTCTAATTCCTTGTGCAACCTCACTAATTAGGGAAATTCCAAGTTCATTCTGAAGGACATATATCCTAAGATTATTATGAATTGGTTACCAATAATTATCTTAAATGTATCATATGAAATCAATTCCAAATCTATTTCCCTTAGGTTGAGACACATCCTTCCCCTCATTCTTAAAAGTGAGAAAACTAGGTTCATAGAACACATGTATATTCTAGATAATGTTGTTGTAGACTAGGAAGTTATGGAATTAGCCAAGGTTTCTATTAAAAAAGTGATGTTTATAATAATTGACTTATGAAAAAAGCATATGAAAAAAAGAGTGGCCTTTTATCATTATTATATTACAAGCTTTGGTTCTGCTCATTTTATCCATATTGTTAACATAATGTTTTAGGATGTTGGAGCTTACTAATGGTTAGTGAGGGTAGCTGGATCATGCTCATCTTATGCCTCTTTTAGTCAACATGTCTCCCACCACTACCTAATGGTGCTGGTATTTGTATTTTTGAATTTTACTTTATACCTTTTTTTATTGAAATTTATATATATATATATATATATATATATATATATATATATATATATATATATATATATATATATATATATAGACACACACATTGTGATTTGACTACTCTCTTTGGACATGCCTTGATGTATATTTTAATTTTTGTAATGTGACATTTCTGCCTATTTTTTGTAATATCAATGTTGTTTTTTATATTATGATATTAATAAAAGTGAGTTTTTGAATTTTTAAAAAAAAAATCATTTATTTTTTAGTGTCACTAGTATTTACATTACCATGATCAATCTCATACATCCATTCGAGCAAGACCGTTATATGTGATTTACACTTCTATATCTTTAGTCCATATGCAAAAACTTATTCATGTAGTTATATTGAATATATCATTTTTTACATGGTTAAATTTTTGATGATGTGATATTTATAATATTTTATTTTTATATAGGACAAAAATTATGATGCATATACTTTCACCAAAATATCTTTATGTGGAAGTCCAAAGTGTGATTAGGTTACTAAACCTATTATATTTTTATTAGCTAAATATAATGAGGTATGTTGTTTAAAAAAAATTAAAATATAAGTAGATTATAATATTTGTCATTTCCCTATAGGTGTGTATAAAAATAATTAATGTTATTGTAGGTTTAAAAATATATAAGATTTTTTTATTTATATGTAAATTATTTATTCATCTTATTTTGATAGATAAAAATGTACACACCTACAATGATCTTGTTGCATTATTTAGTATAGTTTTATAATTTATTTATTATGTTTGTAAAGTAACTCTAATTTAGAAAAAATTGATTAATTTATATTCCTTTTTATTAATTTCTACCTTGACAAAATTAATCATGTGTACATCTCTTATCTTATTTTGTCTAATCTTATGATCAAATTATGTTTTGCCTTGGATCTCATTAACAATACATACCAACCTCATCATTATTCTCAATTATACATCCAAAAAATTAGAAGTCAACATTAGTGTTCAAAGGAAAGATTTGTATTTCTCAAAATTATTCTTTTCATTCACTATTTTGTTTTCAATCAGTTTAGCTCAAGATAGAAATGCCAAGTTTATATGTGAATTGGTTATATGATATAAATAAAATAAATATAAAACCTCTATATAAATACCTAATTCTAGATTTGATAATAATTAATAATATATATATATATATATATATATATATATATATATATATATATATATATATGTATATGTATATGTATATGTATATGTATATGTATATGTATATGTATATGTATATGTATATGTATATGTATATATGTATGTATATATATATATATATATATATATATGTATGTATAAGTATAAGTATATATATCTATATATATATATATATATATATATATATATATATATATATATATATATATGTATATATATATGTATATATATATGTATATATATATATATGTATATATATTTATATATATATGTATATGTATATATATATGTATATATATATATATATGTATATGTATATATATGTATATATATATATATATATATATATATATATATATGTATGTATGTATATATATGTATGTATATATATGTATGTATGTATATATATATAATATATGTATATATATGTATATATATATATATATATATATATATATAGAGAGAGAGAGAGAGAGAGAGAGTAATTAGATTATTTTTATTACATTTAAGTGTCTATTTATTTATATTATGCTCAAATATACAATTATGAATTTTTAAAATCATTACATTTTTTTTGGAATTATTTTCCTTCTATAAATTATTTCCACTTAAAATAATTATTTTTAAATTACATTAACATCTACATAAATACATACATACGTACATAAATACATACATCATACATACATACATACATCATACATACATACATACATACATACATACATACATACATACATACATACATACATACATACATACATACGTACATACGTACATACATACATACATACATACATACATACATACATACATACATATAATAAATACTTCATTTTAATAATGTCACATAATATTATATTTTTAATAATATATTATGGTTCATTTTTAATTCAAACATGTGGAATAACTAAAGTTCAAACTTACCACAACATAATACACTATATAAACTCATATGATATTTACCATGTCACAAAGGTAGCCTACCATATCATCAAATATTACTACGGTATTGTGGAAATAATTCAAATGTAAAATTAGAAATTTTATATGATTGATTAATAATTCACATGGATAGAAGATAGGAGATTATGGAGCACATATGGTCTATCAAATTTTAGGGTTTCCCATACCTCTCATCATACTCTCGATATGTCTAATCTAGGTGGGAGTCATTGATAGTGTATTTACTGTGTTGAATTAAACTACCCACCACCCCTTGGGTGGTTCATCACCTTCCCTTGGGTGGTTCATCACCTTCCCTTATATTAAATTGTTGGAACCATTTTGCCTACATCATTTGATGTAGATACCACTAACAGGATCTAGAGTAGCCATGTTGACAAAACAAGCTCAAAAGTTTGACCCAAATATTTATGATGAGGTATTGATTTTGAATCGAAGACTCCTCTTCTAGATGTGGTTATGGACTTTCCATAGTTTGATAAAGCATGTAATTATTTTGAAAATTTTACCCTTATTTCTTATTCTACATGTTGAGTCCCTCTGGAGAGCCTCATGAAGAAATGGGTTCACAACCATTGACAAGGCCATCGGGTGAAACTAGAAGGAGTCCAAAACCTAACCAAATGTTTCTTCATGTTTTAGTTTTCAAATTATTAACACTATAGATCCATTTTTAAACATGTACCTTGGTTCATTTGCAACTCCTTGGTTTTTTCCCCATTAGACTAAAGACTTTCAAGTCTTTGAACAAGCGTAACCTAAAATCCTAGTCTAGGTAGAGTTTCTAGGATTAACTTTGCCTTTGTAAAATTTTGTTGACCATCTTATCAAGCCTCTGCACCACTTCATCTACCATAGAAAACCAAAGTTCTATGTATTATGGCCCCAAAGATGGTTTTGTGTTGAGATTGACCTAGCTAAGTATATTAAAGAATTCATTGACATTCAAGTTGGAAACAACCATTTCTCTCAGTGTGACCTCTCTATTAACCTTTTAAACACTTATTTTAGGTGCCAAAATTGAGACCATGTGATTAAGGAATGTCCCTTAATGGTCCCCACTCCTACAATCACTCAAGATAAAAGTGGATTTGAGCCAAAATCCCCATCCTTTGATGGGTGGACCAAGGTGTCCAAAAAGAAGAATATTTCTACCCATGGTAATAGAAGACCTCATCCACTATATCTAGACCCTTAGGAGGTCCTATTTCCTCATCCTCTTTTACCAAATCTCTATTTCTATGTCAATTTAATCTCCCACCTCCCATTTACTAGTCACCACAAGAGGTTGCTTAGTTTATGTCTTTTCCATTGCCCACACTTATGGCTCCTTTATCACAACCCCTTTCAGGGATGAATGACTTAGATTTAGATTTGGGACTTTTAACCCTCAACTACAAGTATAGCATGCAATACTCATGTATCCCTTCTCCCTCCATAGATGAGGATTATGTGCTACCTAAAAAACATCCCTTCAAGATGGGAAAATTTAAAATTCTAGGCTCAACATTCAATCATTTTGCATACTTCTCAAACCTTCATGAGGGAAATGATATGAACTTATATGTTTCCTAATGATATTTTATTCTTTAAATATTAAATGACTCACTAATCCAACTCATAAGTATGTGGTTAGGAACAATTATCATCATTTTGGTGAAATGAAAATTCTTTACATGCAAGAAGTCATTTTTTTTGGCTATTTGCTTCATTTTATAGCTCACATTATCTAGTTTGGGGCCATCTATCAGACCACCTATCATGAGTCTAGCCAAGGTGGAGTTACCACCCTAGTAGCACCCAAGCTAGCTGTAAATATAATTTCTTGGGGTTCTGATCCCACCCACTGGGTGGGCTTGACCCTTTTTGACTTGAATAACCACACAATTGGCATTGCCAATCTTTATGTGTCTAATAATCTACTATGGACTGCACCCTTCTCTCTCTCTCTCTCTCTCTCTCTCTCTATATATATATATATATATATATATATATATATATATATATATATATATATATATATATATATATATATATATATATATATATATATATAGCTAACTCCTTCTTAGATGTGCATTAGATTATGTGTGGTGAATTTAACATGATTTAAATGGTGTAAAACAAGGAATATTTCCTTCCCATGAGATGGTGTGAAGGGGAATGGGAAGCTTGGTTATACCTATATAATAAACTTGGATTATTCAACCCAAACCATCACAAATAGGGTAATGCTAACTCCCATTGCTTCAACTTGTCTAATTTCCATCAGGGTGAAGAACAGATCCTTAAACACTTAGATCATGAACTCTTGACTGAGTAAGACCTTTTCTTTTTCATTCCCATCAATGGATGACCCACGATTGTTATTCCAAACACTTTTTTTATCTAACCAACACCCCATTTACTTTCACATACATTTGAATTCTACTTAGGTGAAACCCAAGAGTTCCCAGTTCTACCTCAAAACTACCCACCTTAAGCATGAGAGGAACAAGTAGTATATCACCAGGATTTAGAATTTGGCCCTCAGACCCATAAGGGGAACTAGTTAGATTGAGTGATGGTTTATCACTATAAGCTACATTGTATCCTTCGTATGGATTTTTGGAAAATAAGTGGTTGTGTTTAGGTAGCACATCCAAAATACTATAGATCATGAGTGTCTTAAGGTTTTACAGGTGTTAGAATTTATGCCTTTAAGCTCTCACATAGAGACTAAGGTTATCATGTGGAGACATAAGATCCAAATTTTGAAGGCTTAAAAGGTTAGATGAGCACATCTCCAATCAATGATGCATTGGTTGAAGGTTGGAGACAAAGTGACCAAAGAATTTTTTTCTCTCATTTGGTCAAGCCAAGCTATAGACAAAATGAAATCCATTAGAAGTTCTTCCTATAGAAATGATAGGCTTCTAGATATCCTCCAAGCCTTTGTCTAACACTACCATGGTGTCTTTGTTGCATAAATTTCATCACATACTCATGAAGCTTCCATCTCTCAATGCCTTGATGTGGTCCCCTTTAATATCTTGGAAGCTTAGAGTGTTGCTAGTGATAGATCACTCAGTGTTAATGTCCTTAAGGAAGTTGTTATACAAATGGCTTCTAGTAAATCCATAGGTGTTGATGGATTTCCCTATGAGTTTTATCAAACCCTGTGAGACAAGGTCAACCCTGATCTCCATAGAGTTTATTATGAAGCAGTCTTGACCAATTCCTTAGGCCACCTCATCAATCAAGGAAACATAACGTTCATTCCCAAGACTGGGGATCCTGAGGCAATTACCAATTAGAGACCTATTTTTTTGCTTAATGTGTCCTATAAAATCATTTCCAAAGATTTATCTCTTAGAATTAAGCACTTACTTCCAATAATTGTGTGAAGTGAGCAAATTGGGTTCATTTAGCATCAATATTTTTTGGACAATGTTATTACTATTTGGGAAGATATAGAATGGGCTAGATTTTCCAAACAGAAGGCTTTGTTAATCAAAATAGATTTTGAGAAAGCCTACGAACGTATTAAATGGTCTTTTATTATTTCTATGTTACAAGCAATGGGGTTTGGCCCCAAGTTTGTTCATACTATCAATATGTTATTTCAAGATGTTCAAGCTTGCATCATTATCAATGGCTCATAATATCAACCTTTTAAGATTCATATAGTCTATCAAACAAGTGTGTCCACTAGGACTTTCACTTTATGTTTTGGTTACTAAAGGGTTTAACTATCTTCTGGCCAATTATGCTTCTAAGGAAATGGTCAAAGGGATGTCTATGCCTCGGTTAGACCATAAATTAATCAATGGGTACTTTATTGATAACTTCATTCTCACCCTACATGAGGATGAAAGATCAATCAAGAATTCCATTGAATGTTTAGATATTTTTTGCCTTACCTCTAGGTCATCTATTTAGTGTGGTAAGACCTAGTGTCATCACTAATATATGTGGGAATAGATACTTCCAAGGGTTCATTTAAAAATTTTAGGAGTTACTTTTGCTTTCAAAGACTCTCTTAGAGAGTTGTGGTCCAAATAGTGGAGGAAAAAAATCTTTCTCGATAGTTAAGTCTTTGACTTTAGTCGGTAATTTCCATATTTATTCTATGGTGCCCAATGCCACTCATGTTTACTACTCTTCTTGTTGAGCACCTTCAAATTCCTCATATGATAAACTCGAGAAGCTATTGAGATACTTTATTTAGGCCAACTCTAAAGGCCACCAAGGCTTTCATCAATTATCTTAGGCCATCTATTGTCACCCCAAATAAGTTGGTGGGTTGGGGCTTATTGACATAAAGCCTTAACGCACTGCTCTTGGGGCCAAACAGATCATTCAAAGTCTAGAAGGTGATGAAGCTTGGAAAATTTTACTATGGCACTTCATATCTCAATGTTGCTCTTTCAACAAAAAATCTTGGCAAGGCATAGGCTTTTATTGTGGACTTATTTTGCTGGTGTCTATAAAATTAAGGGGCACATTTTTCATGAAAACTATTTGTATATCTTGGAAAAACCTCAAATCTCATCTTATTTAGGTGGGGGATGGTTTTAGAAGTGATATTTCTCTAAAGCTTCAGTCATTGTGGTGGTCTCCTTAGCTGACCTTTCACAATTTCCCCTTTGCCATGGTCCCCTAGATTAAAAGCTTAAGGTTATTTAAGAAGGGTATTCTCCTTATTAGTGATTTGTTCTTAAGGTTTTTAGGTATTATCTTCCTTTGTCTATATTAAAGGTAAATTCCAGCTCAACAAGGAAGATGTGGAATCCATTAATGAAATTTAGAGCTCCATACATAATGGTTACTTACACAAGATCAAATTTTTCACTCTGACGTTGTGGTGGAAGGATTATCTTGGCCTAGAACCATGCCATTCTGACATTATTCTCCCTATGTGGGCTACCATTTATTATCCCTTCAACTCATTGACATAAAGTCTCTTAATCACTGTTAGTCTCTCTAATCCCATCATCAAGTTTGGGTTTGGAGGTTTGATCACATTTGAGTAGCTTCTATTGAACCCAAAAAAATTCACTTCTTTTGGTGTATTCTCTACCAAGGTTTGCCCATGGTGAATTGTCACAAGCACATGGGTTGCTGAATCCCACTTGCACAGCCTGTCAACACCTAGAAATCATAAAGCACCTCTTTTGGTTTTTCCCACATGATTAGTCAGCTTGGAGATGGATTTACACCCTTTTCAAATCCTTCAGGCCTAAAATGTTCACCTAGAAAATGGTTCTCCTAGGGGACTCTACCCTTTTACTTGTAAACTAAAATAGATTTTGGCATATTTTTCATACTGATATTTTATTTTAGATTTGCAAATCTAAAAATCAAGCATGTTTTAATAATGATATTATGGGAAAAAAAATCTATAACTAAAAAACTTGATGTGATTGGTAACATTACCATTATATCTAGAATCAAATGGACAAGTTTCATCTTGAGATTCATCATTTACAGCTTCTCCTAGACCACTAGGGAATGAACCTTGTGCATTCAACTGTAAGCCATTGATTCCTTGCCTTGCCACTCTCCTCCTAGGGTCATGGGCACGAAGTGACACATCATCGCTATCATATCCAAAGATATCAAAGTTAGAGGAGCTCTTCTCCTTGCTCTCGCTAGCCATCTCCTCTAAGAGGATCTGGCAAATGTAAATATAGTGGTGGTAGGGGGACCCCTCCACAGGTCAAGTTCTTATGTCTCAAGCTAGCCATCTCTCCCTCCTGCTAGGATTTGTAGAATGATACTGACACTAACCATTAAGTTGATGGTTGGGCCCCATCCATGTGGATGACGATCCCCCAACTCATGGTGGTTGGGGCAAGAAAACTCAAAACCCTCTGAGTTCACCTCCTCTTATGACCACCATGTTTGCAATTGCTTCTTAATTTGTTCCTTGATGTTTGTTCTGCTATTTTTTTTTTTTTTTTTGGGTTGTCACACACTTGAATTAAGATAGCTTTTATTTTGAACCATCCATGACTTGTTTATTTGAACTATGATTTATCCGAAAACTTTTAATAGCTCAGTTTAATATTCAAAGTGTGACTTTTTCACCCATTATTTTAAATGACTAACATTATACTATTAGTTTTTTATTTAAATTATTAGAAAGTGATTTTCAATTAAAAAAATTAGAACTTTTAAAATCTTCACCATTTATCTCTATTAAACTTAGATGTATACCTAAGAATTTTTAAAATCTACACCATTTATTATAGGACACATGAATAGCTTATTGTAAAATTATATTGACATGTACAAAAATAGGTATCTTCTGTTATTAAAATGTATACTGTTTTAAGCTTTAAATAAACACCCCTAAAGAAGATTGGGTTTGCTAACTACTCAAATGTCCAAGAAACAGCCACTAACCATGTATAAACAAACTATGTATCTCTCTCTACTACATGTAATGAATACTAACTATGGATAATAGTCTCTCTTAGTTTTCTAGAATGAGTAAGATATTTGCCAACCATCCATTAGGAATGACATGGCCTTGCAGTTTTGTACGACATAGGAGAGTACATGATTGAACTCGGTGTCATGAATTTATTCTTCCCATAGCGTCCCCCATAACAGCAAAGGATCCACGTCATCATACATGATATTTTCAACTGGTTGTGATGTGGTATCAGCGTGATATTGAACATCTTGAACATCCTCAGATGCAGTGCCCAGGATGAACGTAAGCTTTTCATGCTCGCAACGAATGTTCTTCAGCTCTTCTTGCGTAGCGGCCAACTGGGTTTCCAGCTCATCAATACGCTTCTGCATTTGATAGATTGTACTTGCACAACCATGTACAGGGTCGCCTACTCTAGCCGTTGCTTCATGCACAATGCTATTCACTGCATCTCCTCTTTGCTCAGTCTTTAGACCCTGCAGCAACATTTGGTCAAAACCATGAGTTCCACCATATACCAGGTATAGATGCCTTAAAGCTCTTTTTATCTTCTCTTGCTTTTTTTTAATGAAAAGGGTTATAACAAATAGTTAAAATATTGGAACCCTAAGCCAAAATCATTCATAAGAGTGTGCATAACCCGCATAACCCTAATATAAGAATCAACTTACATCAATTACACAGAGACCGTATACCGTAACAAATCGTATCCCATACCTTAATAAAAAAGAGAAGAGCTCTAATTTGGGAACTATAATGATTAATGAAACACTAAAACATATTGATGGTTTCCTAAGAATTAACTAGGTTTGTCGTCGAACTTGCAAAAAATTGAATTGGTAAACGACTATTTTGGAAGTCAAAAAATAGCATAGATCTGGTTGATCAATATTGAAGGATTTAAATCCTTATATGAGAATAGCAGATTTCCGAATGAGTTGGGACATTTTCCCCATATGTTTGTACTGTAGTAATGGCGGCATTCTCCTGTACCTATGGTGTCTGCAGCACTCCATTAGTTGGCGAGCCACCTACAAATGAACAGAGATCTGGAAGGAATCACATACATAAACGTGGATAGTAGTTTCCAGATTGAGTTAGGACTCTATTGTCGGTAAGTTTGTAACATAATAATGATGACTTTTTAATCGTGGGCCAGCTACCGACGGACCACGCAGGCAAATAAATATCAACTATTCTTACAGGATAAAGAAAGGGATATAGTTTGATTTATTTTATGATCCAAAAAAACTTTCTCTCTTCAACTGTCACAAAAGAAATAAGAAAACATGCATACTTGAAGCAGTTTGACAATACGGCTGGTTCCGAACACGCTCTGGACGATTGCAAACTTTTCTGGATCATCTGCTGGAAAATGAGGAGCCAATACACATTCTGCTAAACATCTTTTGCGTTGCACTCTACAAGCCGAACAAGCCGGAGACGGTGTTTTTCTTTTCTCCATGTGCGGATATAAACGTCTGTACAGGTGCTTCGAAAGCCTTATTATTATAATGCTGCAAAGACGACTTTGCAGTATGAGATACTTGCCCTGTTTTATAGGGTTTTTGCAAACGCGGACGTCACATGCGACGTATGGAATGACTTCAATATTGCCATTATTGCGATTGCGTTCATCTTGCTCGGCAGGACATTTTTTACTCCTCTGAGTTTGGAATTTTTTCGTAAAAAACTTAGCAATTATTCAAGTTCCGGCAAAGGACGATGTGAGGTGGATGCAACATAAACGGCCATCGCAATTACGTTTTAATGATTTTGAAGCATGGTAGAAGCCTATTTACAGTCATGTCAAAGTCCTGGCTCGCCGTACGTCCACAATGACTTACCGTGCATCGAAAATGGCTTGCTATCCTTTCAAGGAGCATGATACATGTTTGAAGGATACATATTTTGACAGTCCCACAGGTCTTACACATGTTTGAATGATACATATTTTGACAGTCCCGCAGGTTTTACAGAAAGATAAAAGTTCCCCCTAACTTTTAGGGGACACATTAATTGATTTATATTTTTCCATCAGAGACAAATTTCCATCCACGCCCTTAGGAGGCCTGGAAGCCCACGTCCATGTCAACAGATTAATTGAATTTTTTTTTTTCCAACAGTGACAAGAAGTAAAGCAAATTTCCATCCACGCCTTAAGGAGGCCAATTCCAGCAGTGACACAAATCAAAGATTAAAGCACAGTATTATTATAAAAACAGAATAATGTAATTATTATCATGCGGGAGGCGTTCTAGTTAGGGGAGCCCTTCTTCATATCCTTTTGATACCCCTCGTCACCTTTAGTCACACAGTACTTGACTATGTCTTAATCGCTACCGCCTTTGCCCCGCCACAGTCGCCGTGAAACCTGAGATATTCTCAAATCCTCGGCACACGAGGAAAAATCACTGAAGTGCAGCGCACTTGTAACATGAAAATGGGCCCGACAGCAAGCTTTGCTATCGCTTAGGTCAAGCTCGGCACAATTCTCATTGTCAAAAGACGATGTCCGACATTAATTAAATGATTAATGTAATATTGAATGGTACATGGTAATTTTAATATGATTGTTTTAAAGGTAATGTTTGAATTCTTTGGATTCGGTTCTACTACTTTGATTTTTATATGTGTGTTTTATTGTTGAGAACCCTGATTAATGTAATGTAATATTGAATGGTACATGTTAATTTTAATATGATTGTTTTAAAGGTAATGTTTGAATTCTTTGGATTCAGTTCCACTACTTTGATTCTTATATGTGCGTTTTATTGTTGAGAAACCTGATTAATGTAATATTGAATGGTACATGTTAATTTTAATATGATTGTTTTAAAGGTAAAGTTTTAATTCTTTGGATTCGGTTTTACTACTTTGATTTTTATATGTGCGCTCTATTGTTGAGAACCCTGATGACATGAGACCTGGGCACACTATAGTTAGGGACTGAATAGTCAATGTGCACGGCATTTGCATTGAGTGTATTTGAGATGACTCTGGTGAGTGCGCTTTGCCTTTTTTTTCTGGGTATATAGTATTTAGATTAGGTGTACCTCAAACAAATCAATTCATACTTAATTTTTGGAAAACGTACAATAGGTACATACATAGTACCATTCTATTTAAAATTAGTAAAAAGATTTCAAAACACTGTCACAAATTTATCAAGGCACAGATGAACCTTTATTTGAGGTAAGTAGCAGTCCTCCTTACTTAAAAGTGTATACGTACATGTTCAATGAGTCCTTAAGCATTCTCCAAGTGTGATTTTTAGACTATGTGCATAGGAATTCAATAAATAAATACAGTAATTTTGTCTTCTACATTGCAGTCATTCATTGGTTGTCATTATACTACATTATTAATATAGAGTTGCTCCAAAGTTGTAAGGAAACCCAGAGGAATTGAAAATTTATTTTGCAATTATATTTAATAATTATTTTTTAATATTTTTTCCTTTTATGTGTTGTATTGAGGTAGATTATTTTTAGATTCGTTTCACACTTGGAAGATTCTTTTGGTACAACAACATTTTGATACAAGAAATCATCTTACAAAAGCATCACAGTTAATCAATTAATTTTTAAATAATATTACAGAGGATGGTATAGAAACTTTGACATTATAATATGATTTATAATAAATTTAACATAATTATGAAAAATCCAACTTCAAATTGTGTAAATTGCATTATATATATATATATATATATATATATATATATATATATGTCTCTTGTAATTGCATAAAGTCCTTAGACTATAATTTTTATTTTTAAATGTGTATGTGTGGAACTATGGTTGTAGTATTTTAATTTAAGAGATTATGTGATGGTGGATATGGTGGACTTGGGATGATTCAGTGATGTTATAAGTTGAACAACTATTAACTATTGAAATTAACAAACTAACATTGCTAATGGATGGCAGTAAGTTAGTACATATTAATTTGACTTATTTTTTACTATCTTGTACATCTCTTTGAGTTGAATCCATGTAATGTAGTCATCATTTTATTTAATTACCTTTATATAATTATATTTAGTTGCTCTTCAATTCAATTGTGTGTGTGTGTGTGTGTGTGTGTGTGTGTGTGTGTGTGTGTGTGTGTGTGTGTATGTATATGTATGTATATGTATATGTATATCTGTATATGTATATGTATATATGTACACACACACACACACACACACACACACACACACACACAAACACACACACACACACACACACAAAACAATGAATGATTACTATCTTCTACATGACATTTTTGTGGAACTCCTCCTATTATATAACTATTGTATAATATTTATTATAATATTTTTATATATTGAAAATTTATTATATAATCTATAGAAATATTATATATTTTATATAATTTATATAACTATCAAATTATATAATATATATTTTAATATTATATTAGATTTTATTCTACAAAATGTATTGTACATATAGCAATAGTTACAAAGATCATCTATTATTATTATTATTATTATTACGACAATAGTTACAAAGTAAGAATTCTTGTAAATATTATGGAAGAGGTAATTATGTTAATCTTTTTCCTTTTGTTTTGTGAAGATTTATATATTAGGCCTTGGTGATCAATGTCTCTAATGTCAATTATTACTTTATTGAGTGTCATTCCTTGTGTTTTATTTATGGTTAAAGCCCATGCCTTTTTTATAAGCATCTGATGATGGTTACCTCATGTAATAGGAGCAATCAGTAGATGTGTAAGATTCTTTATGTTTCATTGGGAGGGGTCGGGGGGACGGGAGAGCAATTTTTTTTTTTAATACAAAAATTACATATATGGGTAGGGAAGATAGCATTGAATCTAAGTTATAGATGATGCCAATAGTTCCCCCAGTAGCTTGATTAACTAATCCTGCTTTGACCCATAGATTAAATGCTAACATAATTTTTTGTTCTTTACATACAAGTCCAATTAGCTCAAGGAAAGTGTCATTGTGGTTAGATGTATTATTTTGTCTACTTTGTTTGGATCTACATAATGTAATTGACATATTTAGTGATTTCAACATTTCCTTATTATACATTATTACAAGTAAATTTGTCGCATTCAAATGTGTAGAGCTTTTATAATCTTCCTATTTTTTTGGAGGTATAGATGATGTTGTTCTTAACATGAACATATTCTAATCTTCTAAGGTTGTGTTTGCATTTCTAATGTGCATTTTTTTGACCAATCATTTATTTTGAGATCATTGAGCGCTTCACTTTTGTCTTTGAGTATCAATAATACATTTGATTGTTAATTTTTTTTTCATATATATATATATATATACACCTTTATATATATATATATATATATATATATATATATATATATATATATATATATATATATATATATATATTCCTAAGCATTTTAAAAAGTTTTTTTTTACCTAATTCAATGATTGACCATATATATATATATATATATATATATATATATATATATATATACACACACGGATACCCTCTAGTATTCCATTTTATTTTTTTATAATTTCTATATTAACAGTTATTGTTCAAGTATACTTTAACCATGTTTTGCAGTCTAATTTTTTGTTCAAAGTAGTCAAAATTATTTGGAATTAAGCAACACCTATTTTATTACATTCTCATGCATACTATCTAATATCAAAAATAAAATATAATTTTGTATCTTCTTCTCCCTTTGTGTTTTCTTGTTCGACTGAACCTTCAGTTGCTCCACAACTCATATTTTTAAAAAGTTTGTATCCAATTTTCACAAAAGTATAAAACATGTTGGACAGTAGTTACGAAGAAAATGTTCATTGAAAAAATTTTTACAAAAACAGTCAAGATTTTGGACAACATCATGAAAATAATTTCTTCTTCCTATTAACAACTAAAACTTTTTTTTATTGAAAATAAAGATGATACTAATAAAGAAGAATATTTCAATTAGAAATAATGTTACAATGACTTTTCTCATGCTTTAGTTAATGCATTCATGAAATGTGATTGTAATACTTCTACATGCATTTTCATTAACTCTTACACATGTGAAGTAAATAATACATCAAATGAATATTGACAGTGTAAATAAAAACCATAACTTCATTGTTTATTTAATTTTTTAGATCAACAATGATCTTTATGTGTGTACATAGGTATGCAATGCACCATTTTAAAAGATCACAAACTCTTTAAATACCCAATTCAATGCAAATTTCATAAAAACTAGAAGTCTACTGATTTGACCAAAGAGGATTTGGAAATTATAGTGAAATGAGGAACAACTCTCTATTTATAAATGTTATGAACAATGTGAAGAAAAATTTATTAATTAATAGTGTAAATAAAAATAGGTCATCTTAACTTCACAAAAATTTGAAAATTTTGACTGTCCGATGTTCATGCAATCCAAAAATAATAGACCCCAATTTTGCGACACATGGTGTAGGGTCCATCAATGAAAAGTAATTTAAAGTGGTCGAGCTAGAAATGAAATAGGTAGTTTTAGATAACAATTTATTTTTTACGAATTAACAATTTAATGAGTCGGGACATTTTCCCCATATGTTTGTACTGTAGTAATGGCGGTATTCTCCTGTACCTATGGTGTCTGCAGCACTCCATTAGTTGGCGAGCCACCTACAAATGAACAGAGATCTGGAAGGAATCACATACATAAACGTGGATAGTAGTTTCCAGATTGAGTAAGGACTCTATTGTCGGTAAGTTTGTAACATAATACTGATGACTTTTTACTCGTGGGCCAGCTACCGACGGACCACGCAGGCAAATAAATCTCAACTATTCTTACAGGATAAAGAAAGGGATATAGTTTGATTTATTTTATGATCCGAAAAAACTTTATCTCTTCAACTGTCACAAAAGAAATAAGAAAACATGCATACTTGAAGCAGTTTGACAATACGGCTGGTTCCGAACACGCTCTGCACGATTGCAAACTTTTCTGGATCATCTGCTGGACGATGAGGAGCCAATACACATTCTGCTAAACATTTTTTGCGTTGCACTCTACAAGCCGAACAAGCCAGAGACGGTGTTTTTCTTTTCTCCATGTGCGGATATAAACGTCTGTGCAGGTGCTTCGAATGCCTTATTATTATAATGCTGCAAAGACGACTTTGCAGTATGAGATGCTTGCCCTGTTTTATAGGATTTTTTCAAATGCGGACGTCACATGCGACGTATGGAATGACTTCAATATTGCCATTATTGCGATTGCGTTCATCTTGATCGGCAGGACATTTTTTTCTCCTGTGAGTTTGGAACTTTTTCGTAGAAAACTTAGCAATTATTCAAGTTCCGGCAAAGGACGATGTGAGGTGAATGCAACATAAACGGCCATCGCAATTACGTTTTAATGATTTTGAAGCATGGTAGAAGCCTATTTACAGTCATGTCATAGTCCTGGCTCACCGTACGTCCACAATGACTTACCGTGCATCGAAAATGGCTTGCTATCCTTTCAAGGAGCATGATACATGTTTGAATGATACATATTTTGACAGTCCCACAGGTCTTACACATGTTTGAATGATACATATTTTGACAGTCCCGCAGGTTTTACAGAAAGATAAAAGTTCCCCCTAATTTTTAGGGGACAGATTAATTGATTTTTATTTTTCCATCAGAGACAAATTTCCATCCACGCCCTTAGGAGGCCTGGAAGCCCACGTCTATGTCAACAGATTAATTGAATTTTTGATTTTCCAACAGTGACAAGAAGTAAAGCAAATTTCCATCCACGCCTTAAGGAGGCCAATTCCAGCAGTGACAAAAATCAAAGATTAAAGCACAGTATTATTATAAAAACAGAATAATGTAATTATTATCATGCGGGAGGCGTTCTAGTTAGGGGAGCCCTTCTTCATATCCTTTTGATACCCCTCGTCACCTTTAGTCACACGGTACTTGACTATGTCTTAATCGCTACCGCCTTTGCCCCGCCAGAGTCGCCGTGAAACCTGAGATATTCTCAAATCCTCGGCACACGAGTAAAAATCACTGAAGTGCAGCGCACTTCTAACATGAAAATGGGCCCGACAGCAAGCTTTGCTGTCGTTTAGGTCAAGCTCGGCACAATTTTTGTTAGAAACTGCGCACTGGAGATAATTTCTCCACTCACAGTTTAACTGCCTGTTCACGTCCCTCTCATGCACGCCTCATGCACATCATGCACGCAGTCTGCATGCTCAGCAGTTAACAGGAGTTCGTTCAAGCAGTTAGTGGATTAGTTTAGTCTTAGTTAGCATGCTGTCAAAGCAGTAGTTTAGTTTCAGTTTGATAAGTTTTGAAACTCTATTTATGTAAGTATAGATTCGCAATTTTCAAGAACAAGAATCAAGAAGATCAATAATTTTTTTTCCAAGATTGCCGTAGCAATTTGATTTAGTCTTATATTTCTGTTATCTTCTTTCTTGCTGCTCTGTTCTTCTCCCTTCAAACTGGTATCAGAGCCTACGACGACCTACAGCAAAAGACCCACGATCCCTGAAGAATGCATCAGTGAAGTGTGAGCCTTCAATCAGTCTTCATCAAGCGGCGATATACAATCAGTTTGACGCAGCAAGCTGAAAAGAAGCTTTGTAGCGCAGCAAAGACAACTGATTGGGCGACGCTCTTTAAAGCGTGCTAAGAGGCGCAGCGAAGAAGCACGGGATTTGTCCAGCCTGGATGCAGCAAACCCTGAAGTTTGACCTGCGCGACCTATCAGAGGTACGTAGCAGAAGAAAGAAGCAATTTGCACAGTGGACGTCTTCGCATAACGGACAAGTCGACAGACAAATTTTTTAAAAAAAGGAGGACAAAAGATTGCAGTCAAATCAGATTTGCCAAGCACAGTCAAAGAAAAGCTTTGGTATAAGGAGGATTTAGTCGCTGAGTAGAAATTTAAAGAAGTTGTTCATTTTGAAAGGTTCAGCGTGAGACATGGCCACAAATAATAATATTTCTCAGCCTCAAATTTCCGTTTTCAATGGTAAGAATTACATTTTTTGGGCAATTAAAATGAGAACATTGTTTTGCTCACAAGATGTAAGGGATTTGGTAGAGAATGGTTTTGTAGAACCACAGGATGAGGCTGCCCATCAGGGATTAACACGAGCACAAAATGAAGAGCTTAAATAGAACAAGAAAAAAGACGCAAAAGCTTTATTTCTAATCCAACAGAGATTGGATGAATCTATTTTTTTCCAGAGTTGGAGCAGCATCGAGATCCAGATCGGCATGGAAAATCTTAGAGACCACCTATAAAGGTAATACAAAGGTGAAAATTGCTAAATTGCAATCTCTTAGGAGAAGTTTTGAAAATTTGCAAATTAATGATTTAGAATTTATAGACCAGTTTATGGGTCAAGTATTGAATATAGTTAATCAAATTAGATCTAATGGAGAAACTATAACGGATCAGAAGATCACAGAAAAAATACTTAGGAGTTTACCTAGCAAATTTGATGCAATAGTTGTAGCTATTGAGGAAACCAAGGATTTAGAACAGTTATCAATAGATGAATTAATTGGTTCTTTGTTAACACATGAATCCAGAATGAATAGGCATAACAATACTTCTCTTGAGAATGCTTTCAAGTCACAGGTATCATTTGGTAGAGGAAGAGGAAGAGGAATGTCAAACTTTAGAGGAAGAGGCAGAGGCAAAAATGGAAGGAACAATCCAGTTCAAGGTGAAAACAATAATCAAAATTACAACAATAGAGGACATGGCAACAATCACTTCCAGCAAAGTTCACAGAGATTTGATAAATATAACATTCTATGTTATTACTACAAAAAAATATGGACATTATGCAAGTGAAAACATCAAGTGGGGAGGGAGAGTAGGAATTTATACCTCATCGTAGACTTTAGGCATGAATTTCATGGCTTTCTTTGGCACCATCCTTACAAATACCTACATCAATAGTTACAATAGAGACGGAGAAGGCCATAATATATCAAAATAACACCTAAAGAAAGGTTTTCTTAGTGCAATAAATGGGACTAGATTTGACACTCTATTAGGGATGGTGTGGAAAACAGGAAACGTAAAAAAACAAGACTAAAAAGCAGACATACAAAATCCTAGCAAAGTATGTTAACATAATTTTTCCTTGTCTACCTTAATATTTCACTACTTATGCTTTATTGGTTTTTATTTCAAGCTCTTGACTAACCAATTTTGTCTCATATTTCCTATCATTTTTTTCACTTTTAATCTACACTTTTTATTTAGTTGTTCAACTAGTATGTATGTTTATTGATATCCATTATTTTTTAAGTAAATCATTGTTACGATATTCACAAAAAAAATTCACTTATTTATTTTGGGCTTTTTTCAAGGCTTTATTATCACTATATATTTTGAAAGTGATGTTCTAATTTTTTCTACATAAAACATTTTTTGCTAGATTGATAAGCATTAGTTAGTTTTAGGGTTTTGTATTTCCAAATCCTTTTTTGTAATATATTGATCAAGCATAAATCTATATTATTTATTTTAGGTTTTGATTGAGAATTTATTTCCTTGTGTCAAGTTGTTAATCCTTTCATTTGGAGGATTTTGTAAGAACCCCCAATATAAATAATCACTACCTCTGAACTTGTATCATTAATTTGGTATAGATTTAAATGATCATGATGCCAAAGAATTCAAGGAAGTTTATAGTGAAGGTCTTCCATGAGGTAATTTTTATAACCCATAAACCCCTTTACCTAATGTTTTTCTTGATTTTATGTTACTTTATGGGTTGAGTCCTTAAAGTCTCCCTTAACATTGAATTTGCTTGAATCCTTTACCCTTTTGTGTTACTTTGTGGGTTGAGTCTCCCTTGAGAGATTGCTCAATAAGTGGGTTCACAACTATTCGAAATTCCATGTCATTAAGATTAAATGGATGTAGAACATGATTGAAGGTTATTTTTTTTGTCCCTTTTCTAATTTTAACCACTATAAGACTATTTCCATCCATGGGAACTAGTTCATTTAAAATACATTGATATTATTTTCACACTAGACTAAGGAAATTTTCATCCTTTGAGAAATCCAAACTTAAATCCTTGATTAGATTCAGTTCTCCTATCTTCCTATGCAATTTTTTATCTTATTTAATAGCTCATTAAACCCTTGGGGTGGTTAATTTGTCATAATAAACCCAAGTTAGATGAGGCTCATTCATATACGTGATTTGTTTTGATATTGACCTGACTAGGGATCCAAAGGAAACCATTTACAGACAAATTAGTGAAAACTATTTATCATAGCATGTGTTATATATTAACCTCCTCAATACATGTTTATGATGCCAATCCTCAAACATATGATTTAAGAATGCCCTTAAATGAATAAGTATTAATAAGATCCACAATATAAAAATTACCCATATAATAAACTGGCTAGTTACACTAAGAACAAATAGACCACTTTGACTTATCAAAAGAATGATTCATCTTTTATGTCATGTATATAGATTGGAATCTGCTATTTATCAGCTGATAAGTCACCCAAGATCCAACTCGTCTACCCCAAATTATTTTCATTCCATTAAAATTACTTCCAAGGTATCACTATTAAGCCTTCATAACCCATGGGGTTTGTGCCAAATCATCAATCCCTTTTTCAAGGTGACTGACACATACATAGAGGATGATGTGGTGTCTTTTAATGAAAAAAAAATGTCTCAAATGATCTCACATTCTCTCTATTTTATAAGATAGAGAGTATGCTCTAGATAAATTTATACGTGGAATTTGAATAAATCATGTCTTCTATAATCATATTTTCAACCCTTAAAGACCTTGAAGATGGAAATTGCATGCACCTTGATTTTTATTCATAATATTTTATTATTGGAATGTTTATGGCCTTACTTAATGTACTCATAGATACACGATGGAGTTCATAATTTTTGTAACACAAAAATAATTTTTTTACAAGAAGTTAATAATTCTATTTTTATTCTTCAATTTTCTACTCCTACGATTCTACTAGGTTCTCTTTACTAGGTTTATAATCATAAACCTTGATGAAGATGAATTACGAAATTAATCATGTCATAGGTTTCACAAAATATCATGTCTTTGGGTTATGACCCCAACCATCAATTGGTGTGGACCCTTTCTAATTTTTACAATTGCCTTCTT
This sequence comes from Torreya grandis, assembly GCA_037957365.1. NCBI lineage: Eukaryota > Viridiplantae > Streptophyta > Pinopsida > Cupressales > Taxaceae > Torreya > Torreya grandis. The sequence goes on along the minus strand of JARHVA010004328.1, from coordinate 1,245,938 downwards.
GGGTTGGCCAATCTATATGCTTCTAATCACATCATCAAAAGAAAGCTAATTTGCAGATGGTTGGAAAAAAAATTCCCAATGCTCAATGTGTGATCTATGGGGATTCTATTAAAGTTGAATCCAAGGAATATAATGAAGCCTATATCCCTATGCATTGGTGTACTAGGGAGAAATAAGTATGGTTCTACATGCATAATAATATCATTCTCTCCAATCCTTATCACCATAGAAGAAGAGAGTCAAATTGCTCTTGGTTCACTTAATATAACCTTAAATAAGGCCAAGATAGAGTTGTTAAAATATTTGATCAAGAATTAATCATGAAGCAAGATTTTTTCTCCTTCTCTAGCTCTAAGGATTGTCTTATTTTAGTTATTGATGATGGCATTCTCTTAGAACACCATCAAATATACTTCTCAATTGAATGGAGTTTTCCTCAAACTATAACCTCTATGTAAGAGATTTAACTCAACATATCTCATCTTAAGCATGATTTAACCCTTCAATTTATTACATAGATATAAAATTTCATTCCCCAACCCTCAAGGGCCACACGATGAATTTATTTATGCTCTAATGCCATAATGTGGACTACCACTTGATTACATTTATATGTTAATTAATTGGATATATTTCTATAGTGGTATCATGAAGCATAATACTAGGAATTCCATATAATTTCATAATAACTTGATCATGATCCATGCAACATCAGTCTTTAGGATGTTCAATGGAGACACAAGCTCAATATTGAAGAAGCATACATTTATTGAGGAACTCAACTATATGCAAGAATGAATTGGTTGAGATCGAGGATATTTTTACCAAATAATTATTTACCATTATTTATTCTAATTGAGCTTACCAAGTTACCAAACATTCTAAAATCCTTTGTTCACTATTATGAATGATTTTTTCCTTATCAACCTTTTTATCTAATGCATGAACCAACACATTTACAATGCATTCAAGTTTACCGTGAAAGATGTCTATACCCTATAGAGTTTCATTTGATAGACATCTATTTTATAATGTTATCAAGGAAGAAACCATGTAGATGGAATTTAATAAAACACCTAGGATTGACAATTTTCCATGTAAATTTTACATAGTAAATTGTTGGTATTGATCTCTATAAAGTCTATTCTAATGTTGTTTTGTCTAATTCCTTGTGCAACCTCACTAATTAGGGAAATTCCAAGTTCATTCTGAAGGACATATATCCTAAGATTATTATGAATTGGTTACCAATAATTATCTTAAATTTATCATATGAAATCAATTCCAAATCTATTTCCCTTAGGTTGAGACACATCCTTCCCCTCATTCTTAAAAGTGAGAAAACTAGGTTCATAGAACACATGTATATTCTAGATAATGTTGTTGTAGACTAGGAAGTTATGGAATTAGCCAAGGTTTCTATTAAAAAAGTGATGTTTATAATAATTGACTTTGAGAAAGCATATGAAAAAAAGAGTGGCCTTTTATCATTATTATATTGCAAGCTTTGGTTTTTGGTGCTCATTTTATCCATATTGTTAACATAATGTTTTAGGATGTTGGAGCTTACATTACCATAATAGAGTGCAATCCCATAAGTTTAAGGGTTTTAGTTCTATAATACAATGTTATCTCTTAGCTCTCTCAATTTATGTGTTGGATGTGGAAGGATTTAGTTAATTATTAGCCAACAACTCATCTAGAGGCTCGGTGAAGGGTGTCTCTCTCCCCAATGTGACCAATTGCTCTTTAATGGGATTTTTTTTTATAGATTATTCATTTCTCAACCTTATGGAAGAAGAGGATTTAGTTAAGAATTCCATGGAATGTATTGGCATTTTTATCCAGCATCAAGATCTTCTATCCAGTGGAAAAAGACTCAATGCTCTAGGCAACTCCTCTCTCCCAAATCCCCTTGACTATAAGGATATAAATGGAAATGGATCCTACTAGGTGTGAAATTTAAATTTTTATGCATTAATTTTTCCTTTAGGGCCTCCCTATTGATATTTGGTCATATGTTATGTAAAGGGTTGAGAAAAATATCTCTTACTTTTTTAGTAAGCCTCTTTCCTTGGAAGGTATGTTTTGAGTATGATCCAAAGTATTGGTTTCTACTTGTGTATACTAATGTTCATTATAAGCTCCTTTTAAACCTTCATATCCTCAATAATAAGTCATAGGGGTTTCTGAGGGATTTCCTATGTGCCATCTCAAAAGGTCATAGGGGTTTTTATAGGGTTTCTAGAGATATTTTTTTGTAGACCAAAATGACATGGGGGTCTTGGGCTCATTCACATTAGACTTCGAGGCTATGCTCTAAGTTTAAAATGGGTCATCATAAGAATATATAGGAATGAATTAACATCTCTTTGATGAAATTCTTGGAAAGGTCTTGAGTTTAAAATTCTTCTTCTTTCTCCTATGCCAGTTTATGTGGGTGGTAACTTTGTGGTTCATATTATACATAAATACTAGAAGATTATCAAACTTAACTTCTTATGGGATAATGGTGGTTCAAAAATTGGGCTCTAAGTTAATTACCACTCCCTATATTGGTATCCCATCTTTAAATTTTATAATATTTTTTTATAGGGTTTCCTAGATTAAGAGTCTTGAGCTCTTCAATAGGGGATCAAGACAATTGGGGTCATTTTTATAAATTTTATACATTATGGATCTCATGGGATGTGCCAAGAATCAAGTACCAAATCAATACTAAATATGTAGAGTTAGTTATTGAAATTAAAAACTCTATGCTTGATTATTTCTTCCATAAAATTAATGTTTTAAATATAGTCTCTTTGTGGGGAGATTGTCATTGTCCTTTTACTCCTTTATATTGAGACAAACCATTTCATTTCCTACATTTGTAGAATAATTAGAGTGAAACACTCAACTATGGGTGTAAGTTAAGGTATTTGGATGTCATTTGGGCTAGAATATTTTCTAATAAATGGAAATCCCACATTGAACACAAAAAAACTCATTTTATCTACTACATTATTTACCAAGGTAAGTTGATTGGAGATTGGATGAAACACCTGAGGGTCCCAAATCCTAGATGCCCTACTTGGAAAATTAAATCATTTATTATTGTTTTAACCCCATGCTCAATTAAACTAAAAATGTATTCATATTATTTTTCATCCTTTTTATCTAGAGTTATTTACTTAGATAATGGTTCTTATCGGGGAATCAACCATGTTACATGCAATATATGACATTTTAGGTAGATCTTTGATGTTGACATTATTTTACATATATGAAAAGCTAGAATCTATGTTATTTATAATAGTGAAGCTATGAAAAGGATTTTATCTATGACTAACAATCTTATTATAATTTCCAATATTTTTATTTAGTTTCAAGTTCAGGTAGATAAATTTTTCTTGGAGGTGGAGCACCTCAAGACCCTTCTAAACCACTGGGGAGTCT